>LOEQ01000449.1:28512-41570 GCA_001685075.1 Bramus lutescens | reverse complement strand
CACCAGATCGCCACTCCCTAATGAGAAAATGCTGCAGACATTGAGACCTTGAGAGTCTGCAGGAATGGTTTTACTTCAGAACCAGGGCTCGGTCTGCTAATTCCTGCAGTTAATTCCTGCAGTTCTTTTGTTAGGGAGCCACTGGAGCTTACAGTTGCTGAGTCATGAGGAGTCTGAGCGTCCTTCCATGCTTACTATGATGTCAGCAAATGTCTGTGCTAGTGGCCACCATCCCATCCTGCTAGGCTTCTATGTTTTCATGCTCTGGTGGTGGCAGTTTTCACCGCAGTGGGACAATTCCCCAAATCTCATCTACTTTCAGTCAGACCCAACCGAATCTTGCAGTCTGAGCATAAGAAATAAACCTTGTACTGTCTTTAGTAAGAAACACACCCTGAAAACCTTGTTTGGGTGGACTTTGATCAGTGGGGGTAAGAATAGAGGCAGTATCAGGTCCCCTGGCCTCAGGTGGAGTGCAGGTGCACACAGACAATGACTCCACTCTCTGAGTGCCAGCTGCCCCCAGTGTGGTTGGGGGCTGGGGCCTGCGGAGGTGGTGCTAAGACCAAGAACTTTTCATGGAGTTGGAGGCAGGGAGTCTTGGAGTTCAGGCTCTTTGAACTGCATGACAGTGGCCCTGCTGCTACAGGACACCCTCTCTTGTCCACTTTCTCAGCCACACATGCTCCTAGCTCATTCCTCTGCCTACCCTCATCCTTCCATCCTGCTCCTGTCTGCATTTTCCTCAGTACCTTCTCAGGGCCATCCCATCACTTTCAGTGGGTAAAAGTAGCCCTGTGACCCATGTGGCTATGGTGTCACCTTTGCCAAAATACGTGTGTGTGAGTCATTTGCAATTGAGGGAAGGTGGACAGTCATGCTTAGGCCTGAAGGCCCTAACAGTCAGAAAGAACTACACGGAATTCTTAGGGCTGATCCTAGGAACCAGAAGGAACTGAATGGAGGCTTGGTTAGTTCACGTTTCTGCTGTCTGAGCAGTGAGCAGTTGCCATACCCCTAGCTTTGGCTCCCTGGGGTCCTCTGCTGAGTGAGCAGAGCTGGGGAAGGGGACACTGAACCCAGAATTGGCAAGTGTTGGAGGCAGAAATGGTGGGCTCCTGGTTTCTTCCAGAGACCTTCACTCTGCTGTCTACCTGTGTCCTATACTGCTGAACTCACTGCAAGGTGAACCTGGCTCCTTCTTCTTTCTTCTGACTTTACACTTTTGCCCAGATTCTCAGCTTTCCTCTAATGATCCTTGAATCACGTGTTTGTAAGTCAAGAAGTCTTCTGCTGTGATGTTTCACCCCCTCTTTTGGGCTTTTCTCTCCGAATTTTCTTACTGCTATGTGTGCTTGACTGCAGCTGTCTTTCCTATCAGTCTGCACTGCGTGGTCAGCGAGGCTCTCTGACTCTTGGCTGTCTTCTGCTTGCTCTGCTAGGAGACAGGTGACTTCTCTTTCTTTCCCTAGCTTGGTTAGTTTGGGATGCCCAAGGCTGCCCATATCTCCTTGTCTGCTTGGTGCTCGAGCGAGAGAAGCTTCCTTCCTTCTCAGTCCTGTGACATGTTTCGTGCTTTGAGTGCGCTCAGGTTGCCTCCCAGCTCCTGCCTCCTGCCCCAGTTTCTCCATGTAGAGACTTGCACTTAAACAGTCTTTCCTTGGTCAGCATGTGTCTGTGACCACAGAGCAGCATGACACTTGTATGTGTGTCTTGTTGCTGGCTAGGGCGAGCCTTTACTGGGTTCCTTTCTCTTGTGTGGAACCCTGGAAGCCACAAGCCTAATTGGCAGGAGTGTGTTGGAGTTCCTGAGTGCTGTGATGGTCTCCTAGTGACTCCTGCCAGCTTTCTGCTCTGTGCCCCTGTGCCCTTTGTGGGTCCCTCACTCATGCACTTGTCTCCTCAGCCCGTGCCCCGAATCTTGGTGCAGCCCACCTTCTCAGATGCCCGGGCAACGAGGACAGAGGAGGTGAGTCACCAGGTGGGGATGTCCCACTTGCAGAGGTGGCCCTGACACTAGCTAGGATCCTTTCGTCCACACCTGCCTTTCCCCCTTTGCTTCCCACTTTGATAATTAGCTACAATGTAGGTCACTGTCTTCTCCCTGCACAGGCTCCTTGTTACACTTGGCTATTTTCAACCTGCTAATCATATGATTGCTAAAGTCTTTGGTGCTTGACTGCTAATGTAGTCTGTGCTTTAATAGCTCACTGCTAGGCAGAGGGGATTTCTATAAACAGAACCATCTCCTTGTGAGCGTTTGCTTAATTCTCAGTTTTACATTTCATTCTGGTTCATGATATCTTCATGAAGACTGATGCTAAGCTGGGAGGAAACCATCTCTTATGGCAGCACTCATCGTCCCTCCCTTGTCCACCTCCCCCACGCCTCCAGTCTCGGGAGATGCCGTGTCTTCACGGGGAAGTTTACTCATTTAGTCAACAGCAAACAGGGCCCAGTGATTTGAAGGAAAAGTCCCCCTTCAGGTAGCACCCCATTTTGAAAGTGCCCCGTCACTCTAGTGCCCTCCTGGTGTCCTAGCCCTCCCAAGGAGTCCCTTCCCCTGGGAGCGCAGTTGTTGTTGTGTGGACAGTTTTGAACAGGAGCAGGACTCTCACTGGCAAGGCCACCTTCACCCTCGTGGCCTCACGACCTTTGTACGTTCCAGAGGCAGCAGTTAGGTTGCAAGTGACAGATCACCTTCAGCCATGGGAACTGCTCGCAGGGTGCTGGCATGGTAGGCGGCAAGTGTATGTCTCCCCTTCCACCGTCTTTGGTCTGTGCCATCACTGTTTTGTCCCTTTGGTGGGGAACATGGGCAAGCACTTCAGCTTCCCTTGGCCTTACTGTAAATGACTGTGTTTATAGTTCCTGCAGCCTGCTTCCCACCAGTGAATCAAGTGGGACACCTGCCACCCGAGGCTGTCTTTGCCTCTCCTTCGTGCTCCTCTATGGCCAGAGCAGCCTGGATGGAACTGGGGATGAGCGTGGAAAGGGCCCTCTCTCAAAGCCACAGGGCATGTCCAGCTTCTTTTGTAGCTCTGTGTATTCCACTCCCCACATCCAGCAATAGCTAACTAGAGTAGGAAAGAATAAATAAAGCATGTCTAAGTTGCGGAAGAAAAATGATTGAAGGATTGCTTAATCTCTCAGCATATTTATGGCGATGACAGTTATTGATCTGTTAGATTGAGTAAGTTTTCAGTGAGAGGCCCATCACAAAAATGGGCTGTTAATCTCGAGAGGTGCTGTTAATTCCCTCTCCAGAAAGGGTGCCTTGTGGGCAGCGAACGCTTCTGGAAGCAGGAATATAAATGACAATTCACGGGAAAATGCATGATTTATCAGACTGCTGCGTTAAGCCAAGAAACTAGAAGAGACTATAGATCTTAGCTGCTTCCCAGTTCAAATAAATCCTGTATTTCAAGTGGAAAGTGACCACAGTGTACATAAATATTGAGATGCGGCTTCCCTTTCCCTGTGCAGCCTCCCGCCTTGTTCCCACCCCACCGTCGTCCCTGGCATGTGGGTACAGAATTGAGAGTGGGTGCTCTGCTCCCTCAGGCAGCCTCAGTTATCTGAAAGAGCGTCCTCCACTCACTTCCCAAACGCTGGGCCTAGCGGTTGCTCTGCTATCACTCCAACATGCTAGCTTTGTCTGTCTCTTCCATCTGGTAACTCGGATAGAGATGTGAAAGGCCATTGCCACTGGCTCTGTCCTTGCTTGTGAGAAACCCTGACCCATGTCCCAGGATTAGAGGCCCCCAGCCCTGACACCGACAGCCAGGAAAGCCAGCTCCTAGAGAAAGAGTCATGGCCACAGGAGTCCTGGGTCCCCTCCTTGTCCTTGACTCCCAGCCTGAGCACCCCACCCAGCACTGTCTGGGGTCAATGCCTCCTGGTGCCTGCATTGCTTGCTAAAGTACTTTCAGATCCTCTGATGAGGTCATCCTTTGGATGTGGCCAGAGAAAAGTGCTCCTCTGCCCTCTTTAGTGTGTGTTTCTGTCTCACTGTGAGAACAGTGGTGGGTGAAGGTGTCTGCTTCCATGGGAACAGTTATCCGAGACCAGGAAAGCTGGGACAGGCATAGTGAGGTTTAGTGTGTGCTGCTTTGTGCTCCCTGGAACAAGGGGCCTTGCTGTGTGTCATCCCACCCTGCCCCCAAGTGCAGGGATGAACATCTCTGTGGAAGATGAGCTGCAAATGCAGCAGGGCTTGTACCGTGTTGCTCGGCCACTCCTGAACATGGGTATATAGCCCAGACCTCACCTGGCGTTTGGCTACAGGGCCAAGGCAAGCTCTGGCTATGTTTCCTTCAGGCGTGTGCTGTCCCTCAGCCTGGAATAGCTCCTACCCAGGCTTCAACGTGGAGCTGGTAGAGCTAGCCTCTGTGCTTTGATTGGGTGGGAAGGCCTTTTTCAACTCTCTTCAGTATATCTTTTGCCCTTCTGCAGGCTCAAGGAGGCAGCCCAGTGCCTGGTGGGGCTTTGGAGTCCATGGTGCAGATGGCAGCCCCTGCAGTAAAGATCTGCGACAAACCTGTCAAAGTGTCTTCCTCGCCATCTACCATGGTGGTTACTCAGCCCCCAGAAGGGCAAGATGGCCCCCCCAGCCCCTTGAGTGAAACTTCCAGTGGCTACTTTTCCCACAGCGTCTCCACTGCCACCCTGTCAGAAACATTCACCCTAGGCCTGGACACCACAGGCCCTGGCAACCAAACACCAGGGTCTCCCCCTGCCCTGAGTCAGGTTACCCCAGAGCCTGAGCTGGCTTTCCTCTCCTGTACAAAGAGCCATCCACCTGCCCCGGAAGAGCCCCAGGTATTGCCCGCCACACCTTCTCAAAGCATAGAGCTGGAGGTTCCCAGACCACCCTTTCTTTCTGAACCTATGTCTACTATGCCCACATCCCCATTCAGAATCCGGAAAGTGCGGACCTCAGAGCTTAAGTCCTTCACAGCCATGCTGGGGGGTGCCTCCTCTGGAGCTGAGGAGGACCCACTGGCTTCAGAAGAGCTCAGCCATGCTGGGGGACAAGCCCTGGGGAGGCTAGAAGTGACATCTGACTCTGAGGAGGCCAGCGAAGTCCCTGAGTGGCTCAAGGAGGGAGAGTATGTTGTTGTGGGCACCAGCAAGACCGGCATCGTGAGGTACATTGGACCCACTGACTTCCAGGAGGGGACATGGATTGGTGTGGAGCTGGACCTGCCTTCAGGTGAGTGGGCTGTGGGTGCTCCTGCTGAACATGCACTTGGGATGTGCCCAGTGACATCAGTCACACTCCTCAAGCCTCCTGACCCTTCCAATGGTAGCATGTCTAAGGTCTCCGAAACATCAGAGACTCAAGGTAGTCACTGAAAACCACTATGAACTTGGTGTAATGCTTTTAAATCTGGCTGTGTGGCCCAGACTGGTTCAGAATGACTTGGGCCCAACAATCCTCTTGCTGTATGTAGCCTCACCATTACCTGGAGCTATAGCTGGTTGCCACCACGCACAGCATTCTTTGTAAAGTGGCAGTAGCACCACTCCAGGCTGCATTCAGTGCTCTTGAGACTCCAGGGCACTTTGCCCTGAGCTGGTGGCTCGAGGGGAGGGGAAGGTGGAGTGTTGTGAACTCTTGACTCTCAGGTCCAACTGCAGAGCTCAGAAGCGGTCAGAAAGCAGGGGAGGCCCTAAAGAATCACTTACCAGACTTCTATCCAGACATTTCCCAGTGCTGTTTTCTCCCTCAGCAGTAGACTCTGGGGGCCCAGCACCCTGGCCTCTCAGGCCCTTCCCTGTTGCAGATGCAGGCCAGGCTTTATTGGGTACCCATTTCCCACCTGTGCCAGTGAAACCTGCAGTTCAGTGCTTGTGAGCATACCTGCTGAGCTGGCTGCCATCACTGGGCTCTGTATTGTCACATACTTGTCACCTCACAGGGAAATCTCATGTCAGTTGACAGCTGTGCACAGCTAATCTGCTTTTTGTCTGCAAGTTTATGGGAGGCCATAATCTGGGCTTGGCTTCTTTCCTAACGTGTGGCCAGGGTTCCCTTCTGTGGTGGAGCCATTGCAGCGCCTTCCTGTTTATGGCTGAGCTCTGCTGCATGGATGTCTGCGCCCACAGGCTAAGGACAGTCACATGGACACAGGGGCCCATCTCTCTTGCTCAGCGTTGAGCGTGTGAAGAGAGCAGATGGTTTCCAGAGTGGTGGTCCCCTCGCAGTGCTGGAGGGCCAGGTGTGAGCATCTTCTCCCTTTCGTAGCAAGAAGAGTTCCTTGGTCTGGGCAGGCAGAGATGAGAGTGCAGAGTTTGGACTGCAGGGACACTGTTGCAGAGATGTACAGTCCACCTGTTCCTGCAACAGTAACTGCCCAGGCTGCCACCCGAGAGAGCTGGCTCCATGCCACTGTCTGTGTACACTCAGAGCTAGCAGTTCATTGCCAGGGTGGACTCCAGCCTTTAGGAGGGCACTCTCAGAGCCCAGCACTAGGCCCTACTGTCTCTCCACCAGCCTGTGACCTCATAGGCCCATTCATTCCTGACTGCAGGCACAGCCAAATGCTTCCTTTGAAGTCACTGTCTTTAAAAATAATCTGACACAGGATAGCTTGATTGGAAGTGGTTCAGGAGGATGGCTGCAGCATGGCTGGGAAAAATTTCAGATCTGCTCTTCGCAAAGTGCAAAGGGGGATTCAGGAAGAATCTTGTGTCTTGTGTCTGCAGCTGAACTCCAGAATTAAAGAGAATTAGTAAATAATTCACCAACAGGAACTACCTAAACACATGTTTTTGTTCACATTGCTGTGCTAGGTTCAAATTCACGATCATGATGGTGAGCAACATCCCCCACTTGACTTTTAACTGTGCAGAGGGAAAAATGCTACGGGAATAAGATTCTGATGGGAACAAGCGCTGTGAGGGAAAGAAGTGTGCTGAGGAAGGAGGAGGGCGGCTGTCAGGAATGCCAAGAGCTATTCAGAGAAACAAAGGACGCAGGAAGCAAAGCTGGGAAGGCTGCTGCCATCAGGGTCAGGCAGGGCAGCATGGCAGCGCTCCTGAATGTGGCCCATCTCGCTGTGTTTGAGGACCAGCAGGAAGACGGCTGTGAGGCCTGAGGGGTGCCTGGTGCCTGCATCTAAGGGTTTTGTGGGAGTTAGTGCACTTTGGTCAGGGCTTGAAAAGATCACCCCTTGCAGAATATACACAGGGAGTAATGGGAACAGGAAGTTTACTGTGAGGAGTGGCAGTTGTATGGGCTGGAGAGGATTGTGGGTAAGGTTGTGGGAGGTGTGGGGACAGTGGTCAGGGTTGGGGAAGATGTGTAGAAGCTGCAGCCGGGGACAGATGGTCAAAGGGGGACTATTTGGGAGGAGTGTGACAGATAGTGTGTGACATCAGAACAGGTCATGAAGGGCAAGGCCAGAGAGCTGCACATCAGGAAACCAGAGAAGGACCACTGTCTCAAGTGAGCCATGCTAGGTGCTCTGGGGGCCCAACTGGGAGTCACACCTGGACTGAGCTGTGGTCTGCATGCAGCCGGCTGGGCCCTTTGCTGAGACCAGATGAGGTGGAGCTGGGGTGAGAGGTAGCCAGTTAAGAGATTGTGGCAGTGACCAAAAGGGTTATGTGTGAGGATGTTTGAAAAGTAGAGAGGCAGAGCAACCACTGCAGGCCCTGGCCTACTTCCCAGAGATGAGCAGGCAAGGCAGGCACTAAAAGAAAGATAACCTGGTTACCATGGTTCCCAGGTAGCTTCTTCCCCTGTCTATTCCGTCTCCCTATAACATCCCCTATTCACCTGTCAGAGAAAATTGTCGCTCCTACAGTTCTTGACACCCCAGTATGGCATCTGCCAGCCTACTGTGTGGCATCTGCTGACACACTCTGCTGTGATTTTGCCAGCTTCTTGGATGAACCTGGGTCACCTGCCCTCCTAAGCTTACGTTTGCATTCTCAGGAAAAGGGACTGGTGCCCCTGAAGGAGCAAGAGCCAGCTTTGCCTTGGTGGCCTCCCCAGTCCTCAGCAGGTCTTTGTCCAAGGCTTATTATCTCATGCTTGAGAGCACAGGGCTGAGGGGCTGTGGGTCCCTGGTGGCACTGTGTGCTGTCTTGAGAGGCTGTTGCTCTGCTCTAGGCTCACTAGGCTCACTGGTTCCCCAGGGCCGTGCTGAACCATGACATGGAGGTGGCAGCATGTTGGGCACAGGGAGGAAGGTGACTGTGTATAACATGGCGCCTCCATGATGCTTCCTCCTTTTCCTGCAGGAAAGAATGATGGCTCCATTGGTGGAAAGCAGTATTTCAAGTGCAACCCTGGCTATGGGCTGCTGGTGAGACCTGGCCGAGTCCGCAGGGCTGCAGGCCCTGGGCGCAGGCGCAGTGCAGGGCTCCAGCCTCAGGGAGCCCCAGAGGCCCGCAGGAGTGCTACCATCTCAGGTTCTGCCACCAACCTGGCCTCACTGACAGCTGCATTGGCCAAGGGTGACAGGAGCCACAAGAACCCCGAGAACCGGAAGTCCTGGGCCAGCTGAATTGCACCCCCACTCCTGGTGGACACTAATGGGAAGGGGAAGACCTCTGGTACCTCCCTGGAGGACACCCCTTCCATAGGAGCAGGGCCATGAATGCTTTTTGCACGATGCAGGGATGGTGGGCAACCTGGTTCTCCATCCTCCCTGGGAATCTGGAAGCTGCATTTCTTCCTCTACTTGATGAAGGCAGAGGCTCCTCAGCTGTGCTCCTCCAGCTGGGGTGGAAGGTTCTGGGAGCCCAGAGACTTGAGGGATGGTAGTTGGCTGGCAGGGCTGGAGTTAGGCCAGCTCCTCCGTGCCTGCTTGAAATGGGGGGGTTCCCCAGCCAGGTTTGTTGGGCTCCCCTTTTCCTTATTCTGCTGACTTTACTAATGTCTTAATTTAAATAATGATCCTAACTAGTGTCTTGCCCTCCACAGACAGGAGTTCCCTCTTGTGCCCGGGGAGCAGCCCCGTACCACTCTCTGTGCACCAGATACTTCCTCAGTCTCCCTAACCCATGTCCATCCTTCTGCGTGGCACACGGGGTTGCTGGGAGGCATCTTGGCTGGTGTCCAGTCTTTACACCAGAAAGTCTTTCCTTTTGGCTATTCATTCCCTAACAGGATGCTTGGACTATATTTATTTAATTTATTCTTTTCAAAAGCTGAAATAATTAGTGACCCACAGCCACTGCCTGTCCCAGCTTATCTGCCTGGGCCTGCCTTGCACTCACTGCCTCTGGCTGCTTGGAGGTGCAGCCTTTTGGAGGGAGGTGGCCAGCAAAAGAAGCCACCCTTAAGTTGCTTGATTGCAGATACACCATGGCCTTATTGTCACTGGGGTGAAGGCAGGCCCAGGGGCTTGATACAGCTCAAGCCATTAGTACCTTGTTTCAGGAAACAGATGGATAGTGTTTGACTCCATGGCAGTTCCTAAACCCTGACTACACCTGCGGGCCACCAGCTGGACAGGCAGGTGGTGAGGGGAGAACTGCCCTCCATTTTCCTTCCTTGGATATATGCTGCAGTCATGGTAGATCCCAAGACATGACCACCTCCTCCCTGGAATGTGTGTGGGCTCTGAGTGTGTGTGTGGGGTGGGGGGCTGAGAGGGCAGGTAGAAGCTACCCAGTCCTGTCGTCCCAGGTTCTGCTCTGTTCTTCAGCTCAGAATGGAAGTTATTCTTGGCAGCTTGTTGTAAGTTTTGACCCTCAGAGTCTTTGATTTTTCGAGACAGGGTTTCTTTGCATAACAGTCCTGGCTATCCTGGAACTTTGTAGAACAGGCTGGCCTCAAACTCTCTGACCAAGAACCACCCCCAGAAAGCTTTTGTTGGGGAATGGGTTTAGTGGCCCTTCAGATCACCTCAGCCTCCCCCGGCCCTGTGGCCTCCGTGCTAGTGTTGCTGGCACTCAGTCTGGACAGTCTGTGTTGTCTGATTAGCCCAGTATAAACCTCAGTACATCTGCGCGCCCAGCCCGAGCAGAGGCTGATTCAGGGCAACAGAAGGATGGCGGTCTCCCTGGCAGAGCCACATACCCTGCCTTGTGCCTGTACGGAAGCCCCAGCAGGGGTGGGGGGTGTTGAGCATTACTCTGCTTTGTCACCAGGGGGGCCTGGCTGGCTGAGGGTCTGTCTGGAGAGACCTGCCTCCATCTCCTGGAACAGCACAGATGTCTGAGCTGCCAGCCAGAGGCAGGCACCAGGCCTCTTAACTCCTTCAGCTGGCATTTTGGGGATCCCCTCTAGATGTGTGTTGCTGAGTTAGCACTGCCAGTTCTGCCTGGCTTGTTCTTGGGGGCAGCACAGAAGTTCTCGATTGTGTTTCAGTTAGAGGTTTTGTTCAGCGTCCACGGTGTCCCCCAGAGAGCAGAGCAGTCATTCTATGAAGGGGCCAGAGTCCCAGAGTACTTCCTCCCTCTGTAGGCATAAGGCCAGTATTGTTATGCTGGGGGAAGGGACATTATGCCATCTGTCACTTGCGGAGGTCTAAAACAGGATGTAAAGGGACTGCTGACTTCATCTTGTTAGCTGGGGCTCTCCAGAGCAGTGCAAGTCCTGAGTGATCCAGCTTGACCAGCTGTTGTTATCTGGTAGTTCTGGGACCTTCTCTCCTCCCAGCTCCTTGGACCTGAGGTTCCCCAGCCCTCCCCACTCCCAGGCTGCTGAAAAGCACCATTCCCACGGGGCCCTGCAGGACAGCCTTCAGGTGAAATGCTCCAGCTTCCTAGGCAGCTGGCCCAAACATGGCCAGGACAGCTCCGCCCTCAAGTGGTTGGCACTGGGGCCCAACTTTGGGCCTGTGTTTTGTAAGGGCAGTCTGCCTTCACAGAAGGCTCCTCGCTCTCATGTACCTTGGTGCTTCACTCCTTTAATGGGAGTGAAGTTTGGGGCCTCATGCTGGCAAGTTTATCTTCATGGGTGTTTCTTATGAGCCGTCCCTGTAGCTGAGAGGACCCCTGTGTGTGTGTCTGCTATGAGGGTAGGGAGGTGACCGCAGGAAGGCTGGCGCTTCAGGGTGGGTCTGAAGAGATGGAGCCTAGGTCTTTGCAGGCCTGCAGGGCTTGCTGTACCTGTGCTGCACCGTGACCCTCATGTCCCCTGCTGACTGGGCTGCTATACTAGATGAGGCCACACGGGCCAGCTGCAGCCTCCATCTGTTGTTACTGAACGCTTTTCTGGAGCATGCTGACACTAACTTGCAGCTGGAAAGTGGTGATGTACAGGGGTCATGGTTGCTAAAATATCAGGTAGTTTAGGCAGGTAGTGGGTGTGTAGTTAGGGCCCAGGACTAAGGGGCAGAGGGCCACTGTTTCTGGGTTGTGTTTAGGGACATGGCCCCTGAGGAGCTGCAGAGGTATAGATGGTGTCTCCACATCTGTGGTCTTCCCCACCACTTCTCATACCTTAGAGGCTCCCATGTGGGAAGCAGGTGAGTGGCTCACACAGCATTGACCTGCCTGCCCAAGCTGCCTGTGTACGCGGTGTGTTGTGCACGGAGGGTGATTTGAAGCTTCTTGTGCCTCAAGGCCCAGGCCACCTCAGGTCGAGACTATAAGACCATCTCTATCTAGTGCCTTCCTTGGGGCCAGTGTCTAGCCTGTGCTTTCAGCCCCAGACACTACTACCCAAAGCATCTTTCTCTTAAAATCTGTTGTGCCTTCCTGGTGGGCTGTGGATACCCACGGTGTGGGGAGAGTCGGGAACAGCACGGGTGTGTGGATCATATAAATATGAGCTCACATGATGAAGTGATGTTGATTCCAGGATTACAGTGATTTGGTGCATATTAAATGGGAGTTAAAAATCCAAAGACCTGTAATGAATAGTAAAGATGATGATTTATGTTGTATGATGAACCAAACTACTGTAATTTTGTACCATAAATGCCTTTCTATCAAGTGACCAACAGCTTCTAAATAAAGCCAGATGGTTTCTTGCTTATGTCTGAGGTCAGTCCTAACTGTTCTTCCCTACCCTCACCTTGGGCTTTGCTCACTGTTCTGTCCCTTGGTGCTGGTCCTAGGGCTTTTCAAGATGGACAAGAGGAGTTCAGAGAGCAGCAGGCCCCAGGGCACAGACTTATGTGCTCCATAGTTTTGGACCAAAGACCCTGGGAAGGCCCCACTGGCATCTTGACCTGTCTCCAACCTCACTTACATAAGCCCCTTCTAGAAGCCAGGCAGCAACAGGAACTAAGGTGCTAGACTCAAAAGTAACCGGGCTTCAGGGCTAGCTAAGCACAGGTGGCAGTGTGGATGTATGGGTCCTCAGCTGTCAGGCAGGGCTTTCACCATCTGCTTCAGCCTGTGGGATAGGCCCCACTCTGGACTCAACTAGAGAGCAAAAAGCCTTTCTACTGCTGCAGACATGGACATACCCTGGAACAGGTGTTTTAGGAAGAGGCATAAATTAGGGCTGTGGCTGGCCAGCAGGTGTGGATCAAGTCCCTTTGGGCTGTGGAACCTGACTTTAGGCCTGCTTACCAGGAAGCCTGCCCTTCCTGGTTTGTGCTAGGGAAGGGACCAGGCCGCTTCTGCTGGAGCCCCACTCTTTAGCTCCCTGCCACAGCAGACAGGACTTGCTCGTGTTTTTCTCCCTGCACTGGTGCATCATTCTGCCCAAGTCTCATAAACAGAATAGCCTGGGAATGTAGAGTCAAGGCCACCTGGAGGCCCGAGAGAAGGTGGCCACAGCCACAGGTAGCTCTGTCTGCACAGGGCATGTTTGTATTCCCAAGTGCGGCAGTTATTCTCAGACGTAAGCTCTGCCAAGAGGGACAGGAGTGTGGCAGCCAGGGGCAGGCCTGTGAAAGATGAGGCAGGATTCTGAATGGAAAAGATCCAGCCTTGGATGGGTGAGGGGTGGGGTGGATACATCATCTTTTCCAGGCTACTGTTACCTGGCAGGAGCAGGAGGAGTCTAGGCTGTACCAAGCCCTGGCATGGGCTCTAGTGGCTGTCACACTTGATCCACTCTTTGCTTACTCAAGGAACGTGTGCATCAATCCTGAGCCTGAGTGTGGCCAGCACCAGGGCCTGGAGGGGCTGAGGAAGCC
>LOEQ01000448.1:812453-825707 GCA_001685075.1 Bramus lutescens | reverse complement strand
GAGAGAGAGAGAGAGAGAGAGAGTGCTTGAGCTTTGACCCTTCTTTTAATTCCTACCCAGTGCTGAGGATTATAGGTACTTGCCACCATCCCAGTTTTGTGTAGTTAAATTAAAGTATAGCAATTTTATAGTTTTAGGGCAAGTAGATTGAATTGAGACTTTGAGATCAGCCTGGCTACACAGTTAAGAACTTGTCTCAAAACAAACAGAAACCTCACACACACTAAATTGACAGAACTCAGAAATCAGCTGTTACATCATTTGAAGTGGTGTCCCTGAGGCTTTGCTGACAACCGTTGTTTTGTTCGACAGAATCTTCCACAATCTGTAATTGAAAATGTTGGAGGAAAAATTTTTACGTTTGGATCTTACAGACTAGGAGTACATACCAAAGGTAGGTAATTACTTATTTTGAGTTAATCAACTTTTATTTCTTAAGATTATGACAGTTTTTTATGAGTCATACACAAGATTGAATTAGCAAGGAAGTGAGAATCCTTAAGGAGTTTTAAATTCAGATAGAGCCTTTTATACCTGATGGTTGTGATGCAGTGAAGTAATAACTCAATTCACCATTGGAGTAAGCCACATTTTCTGTATTGAACAGCATGTGGCTTTGGGAAGTGTAGGTGCAGGGCAGCTCCTATTGTTTGGACAGTTTTCTGTAGATTCCTTCTTCCCTTCTGAAGAGTAACACTGGCTATGAGAAAAGTCAAGTCAAGGCTCTAAGAAAGTTGTTGTTTTCTTGTCCTCATTTCTTTATTGCTGGTAAGATTGTAAAATACAGCTTAGCAAAAACTGAGCTAATGAGTCTGTAGTTACTGGTGATCACATTGAATATTTACTTTTTGTTGAAAAGGGTAACTTTTTTAAGAAATACTTTTTTAAATTGTCTATGTATGACTTCTTATGCATGCAAGCATGTGTACCACATGTGTGACATGTATTTGCAGAAGCCAGAAAGGGACATTGACCCCATGGATCCAGGGTTTAGAGGGCTGGTGTGAGCTGCCATGTAGGCTGGGAACTAATGTTTGATGCTCTGCACTACTGAGCCACCTCACCAGCCTCCAGAAACTGAGTTCTTAATCTTCATTGTCTTATTTATTCCTTAAAGTAATTTCACTCTCACAAATACGAGTCAGAGTCTTAAGAGACAGAACCAGTGTATACAGCTCAAGTGGAAGAGGTCACACTGTTAAACCACGTGAATGCCTTGGCACTCTATTTTCTTTTGTCTTATTGCTCTGTCTAGCTATAGTATGTTTACTTTTGATATGTCCTGTGTGCCTTGTAGGATGCACTTCAAGTGACAAAAAAGTATGGTATCTAGTCTTGAGAATTGACCTGATTCCTTGGAGATCTCTCTGTTTGATCAAGTTTAGTTTACTGCTTTTCAGCAGAGCGTTCTATGTACCAGTAAAACTGTGGGGTTTTGTTGGTTTATTGGTTTGTTTGAGACAGGGTTTCTCTGTGTAGCCTGGCTGTCTTGGAACTCTCTCTGTAGACCAGGCTGCTCTCAAACTCACAGAGACCCTCCTGCCTCTGGCTTCCGAGTGCTTTTGCCAACACCGCTCAACTTGTGGTTTGTTTAAGAATGACATCAAGACCATGGATAAGTGCACTCAAGGAAAGTCCTGGCTCATCCTTGTTTATGAAGTCTAATTTGAATACAGTGTGTCTGAAGAAAATCATACCAATTAGCTAGCATTGCCTTTCCCCACTGACTGATTATGTTTGTCAAGGGGTAAAGTTCTAGAGCTTGCTGATGTTTTGTCAACTAATATCAAATACCATTATTGTTAAGATAACAAGGCAATTTCTTTGTACTACTGTATGATGGTTGAATTTTTATTTTTTAAGGTGCTGATATTGATGCATTGTGTGTTGCACCAAGACATGTTGATCGGAGTGACTTTTTCACCTCATTCTATGACAAATTGAAATTGCAAGAAGAAGTAAAAGACTTAAGAGTATGTAAATATTGGGGCAAGAGAGGAAGGGTTAAAAAGATACCACTTAGTCCTTTGAGAGAAATTTATGTTAGAAGTAGAGGAATCACTAATTGAGCTATTCCAGTTTTCTAGGCCATTTTGAGCACTCAGCATGCATTTGCCTTGTGTGTTTTATAACAAAACTAGAATGATAAACCTATACTTAGAAATTAGTAAATAGCTGGGGGGGGTGCACGCCTTTAGTCTCAGCACTCAGGAGGCAGAAACAGGCAGATCTCTGTGAGTTCGAGGCCAGCCTGCTCTACAGAGTGAGTTCTAGGACAGGCTCCAAAACTACAGAGAAACCCAGGAGAGAGAGAGAGAGAGAGAGAGAGAGANGAGATTAGGCAATAGAAGTGGATAAATAATGAAAAAACTGACATACTATGACAGAAATGAAGGATTTTGAATGCTAAGAACTTATTTTTTGTTGGGATTTTGCTGAATTATCTTTTATTTATTTAATTTTAAATTCATTTTATATACCCACCATAATTCCCCTTTCCTCTTCTCTTCCTGCTTCCCACTCCCTACTCCCACTAAATTATCCTGAAACAATTTCAAGTTCCTCATTTTAACAAGTAACAATAATAGCCATATGTAACATACCTGTAATCTGGGCCCTTGGGGAATTAGAGGCAGGAGGATCAGAAGTTCAGGATATTTTCAGCTGGGTGACTGTTTTGAGTCAGGGTTGTTCTAAATAAGACCCTGGCCCAGACAGACTAAGGGAAAACGTAGCGGAAGCATGTCATGGACTCAACGAAGCTTCAGGAACTAAACTTGTTTGCTTTCTTACAGGCTGTTGAAGAGGCATTTGTACCAGTCATCAAACTCTGTTTTGATGGAATAGAGGTAAGTAAGGTCTAGTCCTAGCGGGCAGCTTTTTGTATGGACTGTCCTGGATTTTGGTCAGTGTAGATAAACATTTGATTGCCAGTAAGAATTTATGAGTTGGCACTAACAATATTTTGTCATGGAAGTGGGTGCTTGTTTTTTGTTGAATATATCTGTTAGATTCTTTTCCAACAGCAAGTGGAAGTGTGAACTGAAGCAAAGGATCTAGGGCTGGAAGCTGCTGTAGAGCAGTTTTCTGATATTTTGTTCACATGCGAATTTTGTTTTCTGATTCAGGCAATAAGTACTCGGTCTGTTCTGTCAGTTTGCATAGGTACTTTAAAAGATGGGGTAGTGTGAGCTAGCAGGGCATTAAGTACTTTGGCAGCAGATTTAGTGCATGTCCTGGTGTTTGCCTCTACTGCTGCTTCTCGGGAGCACAGAAGGCTGTCTACAGAGTTACTTCTATTGTTAATAGTGACTTGATGATAATGTCGTTGATTATAAATTTGAGATACGGAAAGAATAACTTGGTGATATTTTTCTGTAGTTGGGGTTAGTTTTAGAATTGTTATAGGATGCCTAACTTTTATGAAAGGTTAAGCTATTTATTCTAATAAGGAGACAATGATATGAATTTGGTTTACAAATTAAATTTGTATAAATATTTATAGCCAGTATTTAAATATAAAACCATAATTAAAATATAAGGTGACATCCAATTTACCTACTGGTTTTGCTTTCTTTTTATGTGAAAATAAGTGATTATGTGAGCTCCTTTCTGAGCTAGTATCTGCACCACCCTAGACAAGCCTTTGTGCTCCCCAGAAGCAGCAGGAGAGGCAGACACTAGAGCAAGGAACTACCTTTCCTATCAAAGTACTTATCTCCTATTTTTGCCCCTTTAAATATGTGGCTAGCTTACCAGCTCCTACAGATGCTAAACCAGAAGTTAATTCAAGTGTATGCATTTACCAAAATTAGTAGACTTCTTATAGTTGAAATGGCATGTAGTATATTTTGATTCTAGTTCTATCTCTATTTGCATGCTTTAGCCTCTGATTAATGCCTGTGTCTGCAATGTGGGCTTCTTGTGAGGCCATTGTAGCCATTGCAGTGTTCATGGTTAATGAAAGGGCTTTAAGAATTTTTTTTAAATATAGAAGTACCTTAAGATTAGTTTGACAGATATGGAATATAGATTTTATTTTTTGTTTTAGATTGATATTTTGTTTGCAAGATTAGCACTGCAGACTATTCCAGAAGATTTGGACCTACGAGATGACAGTCTGCTTAAAAACCTAGATATAAGATGCATAAGAAGCCTTAATGGTATGTAAAAAGCCTGTTTCCTTTTGTGGGGTTGGAGGGAGTTTTTATTTTTAATAGTAAATAATAGCTTTTAAAATGTATGCTTTGTAATGACGGTGTTTGTAGCCAGTTGTTAATGCATTATGAATACAATAAAACATTCTTTTCGTGGTAGACTACAGAGCAGTGTCTGGTAGTTTGCTCACTGATGACCTTAATAGTTTTTCCTGTTATTAATGGTATGTGAAATCCTCAAAATACTGACATTTGTAATGTTGATAGTAATTGAGGTTTTACTCTGTAGTCTTCATTAATTTGCACTTGATATTTGCTTCATATGTTATCAGATGAGTGAGAGAGGTTTTCTCTTAAATGCTAGAATAGCTCATTACCAGTACTTTGGGACAACCATTGGAAGCTCGGGGCATCTGGACAGGAAAAAGTTTCAGTTACTAGTTGCAAGATTAGGCAAACTTCCACAGTATGTTAGTTTTGGTTTAGGATGATGCTTGGGACAGGAAATAACTACTTGATTTAACTCTACTGAATCACATTCTGCCAAATAAGGTTTTAATTTGAGGATAGTCTTAGAAAATTATCACTATCATAATTCCTTTGATGGCTTAATGTTCTGTTTCTCTCACTCCTGTTAATCAGGTTGCAGGGTAACCGATGAGATTTTACATCTAGTACCAAACATTGACAACTTCAGGTTAACTCTGAGAGCCATCAAACTGTGGGCCAAACGTGAGTTCAGAATTTGTTGGCTAGCTTATTAAAAACATTTAAGCTCTTCCTTAACACTAACTTATATTTTTGCTTTTCCCTTATCAACAGGGCACAACATCTATTCCAATATATTAGGTTTCCTCGGTGGTGTTTCCTGGGCTATGCTAGTAGCAAGAACTTGCCAGCTTTATCCAAATGCAATAGCATCCACTCTTGTACATAAATTTTTCTTGGTATTTTCTAAATGGTATGTTTTTAGATTATATTACAATAAAATTGATTGTAGACACTGAAGTTTAGTCTTATTTCTATGACATTTCTACAGCTGGTTTCAGATTCCAATTATAGTTTGTGGGCTGAGGATGTAGCTCAGTGGTAGAGTGCTTCCCTGGCATATGCAAGGCATTGTGTTCAGTCACCAGTCCCGTCCAAAAAAAAAAAAACCAGTTTTAGCTCAAGATACACCTACTATTTGGGAAGAGACATTGAATATGAAAAGGCATTTTCAATGTCTAAACTGTTGCTTTAACCTAGTTCTTCCAGGATCATAAGGCAGGTAATACCTGTTCTACTTGTGTGAGCCTATTCTCCTAATAAACTCTGAACTTTAGCTACTGTAATGTGTGCTGATCTGATGCGTTGATAGGTTGGTTAGAACTTACACACACTTCTACTTTCATTCTGAATGCTTCTAAATTCTTGGTCATTGTTTTTGTGGTTGCGTTTTGCTTACTTCCAGCTGTTGATTATTGTCTTGGCAAAACCTTAAAAGTATCACTTTTTATAACAATTAAAAAAATACATTGACTGAAAAAATAATGTAGTTGCTGAATCCTTTGAGACTTAGTCCAGGAAAGATTCATTATATTTTCCTAATAAAGATATGCATGTTGATGAATTTTGATTTAGGAAAAGTCCAAGACATTGCCAATTTGTGTTGGTTACCTTGACCCAAAAAGTTAGGGTTTTAATCAAATTATCTTAAAGAGATTTGTCTTCTATATTTTCAACTCCTTTGTTTCTTCCATGTGAAACAAGAATTATTCCTTTGTAGTCGCTTTGTAACAGCTAGACTCATGGATATAATTTATAATTACACTGGCTACTTCCCAGTTTAGTTCTGTTGCTTTGCCTCTATCACATAGAGTGAGATGTGATAAGATCAAAGACTTAGAACTTCTTCAACGGTGATACACAAACATTTTTCATCTTTGATCTCTATAAAGTGAAAGAAATAGCATTTCACTGTGTTATATAGTAATAAATGGGAAGCACCATCCTTGACTTCTACAGTTATTCCTAGCACTTTGACTGTAGTCAGAAGTAACTTCTCATATGTCCGTGGATGGAACTAGTGTGAAGACAGGATTCTTTTTTCTCTAAATGGGATTAACCTTGCTAAAGGTTGAGGTGAACACATTAGATGTTTTGAGATTGACACTTTTTTATTTGCATAGTGCTTTATCAGTTCCCTGACAGAGCAGGTGTTTGCCATGAGTTTGAGAAAACATCAAATGGTTAATTTTGTAGAGAAATACTATGTCAACAGAAAGGATTGAGAGACTATGGTGTATATGCCAAGTGAGTAAAATAGGGTCACATTCACAAATGCTGTATGTTAACAAAATATGTTTAGATGCTAATGTCCAGTAGTCTTATCAAGTGCTACAATCTTTTTGAACAGGGAATGGCCAAATCCAGTGCTATTGAAACAGCCTGAAGAATGCAATCTTAATTTGCCTGTGTGGGACCCAAGGGTTAGTGTATTATTTTTTCCCCTACAAATTCACACTGTTCAATAACAAAAGTCACCTGCATAAACTTCAAGGAAGCCTCCCAGTCCTTACAAATGAGTGGATACACTCATAGTACCCTTGTTCTAGATGACCTGCTCTCTAGTGTCCCCTGGTGTGAGAAGTGTAATGATGTACCCTGTAAACCACGTCTAATGTACACAGTTGGCACAGTTTTACTAACAACTCTTTCCATAGAGAACTATTTTGTAAGTCAAAGTTGTGGGTGTTTGTGCTTAAAAAAAAAATAAAAGGATACTAAAAATCCCTGTACATTTTTTATTTGATCTAAGTATTTTGTTAAGATTGACTTGTAGAAAGCTCTTGCGTAGTGTTTCTATGTAGCAGATGGCTCCTAAACACTATTGCAGTGCCTGTGCTATAATTCTAAAAAGATGTTTAGATGCTTCAGAGATGCAGAAGTGTGTTGGCTAAGGAAGAGCATCCGTTTTGTTGAGAAGTGTCACATAGCATTTACTGCCTATACTTTCTAGATGTTAGTAACATGAGCTTTATTGATTATTAATTAATAAAAGGAATTAATTTGAATCAAAACTTTCTAGGTTTTTGAGATTACAAGTTTTTAAAAATTAGTTTGTTATTTATTACAGTATCAAAGCCTTTTAATTTTGGTCAGGCTCAGCCCCAAGCTGTGCGCTTTTATGTTGCCTAAGCTAGAAGGCGTTTAAGGGAGAGTGAGTTGTAGTTGCTTCTGTGGTGATGAACTCTTTAGTGTACAGATGAGCAGTCACTAAATCAGCCTGTCTCAACAGCCCAGAGCTGTTCTGCCCTGTGCTAATAAGTGTAAGCTTCTGATAGCTGAAAGTTTGGAGGGTCAGTCCTATCTTATTTAAACTGAGTTTTATAAGTAAGAACACTTAAAAGTGTAATTCTGCAGGCATCCTCATTTATGCTGCTGACTAAGGAAAAGCAGTAGGTTTACAACTACATCCTTCTGTTTTGCTTTGTTTTTGACCAGCAGGTGCATGCAGTCAGGTTTCAAGGTAGTCGTGCCTCCAGCATGGGAACAGACTATTGACTAGATCTCTCATTCTGTAAAAAGTTTCTGACATGGTTTTTATTTCTCAACTCCAGCTATGAATGAAGTAAAATGTAATCATTGGTTCAGTTTAACAAGGGGTAAAAGTCCAAGTATCTGTTGTATATATACTTGAAGAAACTGATTGGCTGTTGTTGTATGTAGGTAAACCCCAGTGATAGGTACCATCTTATGCCTATAATTACACCAGCATACCCACAGCAGAACTCCACGTACAATGTGTCCGTTTCAACACGGATGGTCATGGTTGAGGAGTTTAAACAAGGTAAGTGTTTCTGATTCTGCTCTACTTTATACACGAAGGGTCTGCCTACTATTGTAGACCCAGCAGTTAGCTAGTTGTGTGATTTAACTGAATTGCCAAACTGGATTTGTGCATTTATTTTTGATCACATATTGCAGAGTAACAGTTTTTATAAGTAGTTTACTATGGCAGAATTGTTGGAAAATGAAGGCAGACTTAAGATGTGTACTTCTGGCTTCTTTGAAGGCTGTGTCATCAGAATTGATGCTATATAGCCTTTATGAGTGACACAAGGGATGGATGGGATTTACATTTCTAGGAAAGAACTTGGAGGGTAGTCGGGGCCCCAAACCCTGCCTTTGAGAAGACCCTTAACTTTGGGCCCCAATTTATTTTAAATTTAAAGCTATTTACTAATTGCTATCTTAATTCCTCAAAGAATCAAGGTGGCTGAAGGCATCCGGTAGAAAAGGCTATGTACAGTATTCAGCCTTAAGTTGACTACTCTTGACTTGATGTAAGAAAGCTTTTTAACAGGAAAGGCTTCTTGCCTATTAGAGATAGCAGTAACTTGTTTGAAAGAGTCAGGAACATTATGTGGGTGACTTTTCTTTCAGGTAACTACTGTGCTTCTGTTTGAGCAAGCCTTCCTGTGAGCATGACATTTTATGGCCCTTTACTGGGAATGTGGTTCTCAGAAAATTCTCCAGTGCTTTTGAAATACCTGTAAAAATGTGCTCTAAGGACGTGAAATAAACCTTCCATTGCTAATGTTTAAGATTATAGTGAATGCATGTAGTATGTTTAAAATACATTTAAAATTCTATATTGCTAGATTGAAACATACAAATATTCTAATATGTTTTTAATTTAGGTCTTGCTATCACAGATGAAATTTTGCTGAGTAAGGCAGAGTGGTCCAAACTTTTTGAAGCTCCAAACTTCTTTCAGAAGTACAAGTATGTATTTTAAGGCATGTCAGCCATGTTGCTCTTAAGTAGTGGTTAACAGTGGCATATGTGGTATCTCTTGCCAGGTTAGTGAACTCTGGTGTCACTTCAATGTCTGTAGTTTTCCTTACTGTCACAAAGGACTTAGCATTTTTAGTAACTCTGGTTTTGGTTTTTTTTTTCTTTATCAATAAAATGTGTCAGCCTTAGAGTTTTGTTGCTTGATTGACATGGCATTCCTACTGTGTTTCAGCACCATCAGTTCTAGGAGTGTCACTTGCCACCGTGACAGTCTGTACCTTAGCAAGCAGGATACGCTCTTAACTATTTTCAGTTCTTTCTCAAGAAACTTCTTACATTTAATTCTGACAACTTAAGCAGGGTATTTAGAACATGCAGTGTGTTTGGCTGATTAAATGTTTTCAGTAATTAGCACACCATTGACCTACTATTTCCCCTTTCAAAAATATGTCTGCAAACAATTTTCTAACAATTTAAGTGGGTATAATTTTTATTAATGTCTTTAATATAATGCTTTAACACCTTAGAGGTTAAAAGCCTTATGAATTGTGTTGTGTTGAAAAATGTAAATTACAATAAATCTTAAAGAAATAACAAAAACCAAATATGGACTCGAACTTTTATTTGCCCTGGGCTGAAAAATTAGCAAAGCCCCACTTAAATTTTTGCTTTAATGCTTGAGATTTTCCTGGCCATTTGATTTTGTGTTGGATTGTGTTTTGTTAAATACTTTAAGCGAAATTATTTCATATTTTTCCCAAATTAAAAGTAAGAATGATGACCTTCATGATGTCTCTGTGTTTTGTTTCTGTATTTGCATGAAAAAGCAGTAATGGAGCCGGTTTAACTGTTGTGTCCCGGAGCACTGTGTTGTCAGTGAGAGTGGCAGAGGTAGCATAGTATCAAAGTGCTTGTGTTTCCTTGCTCATTCTCTAGATTACTTTCTCTTGGCAGATAATTGTTTTTTAATGTCAAGGAAATGACCAATGAGTATTTAACAATATGCCAACACTTGAAAACTACCATACATGAGACATAGTTACATCAAGAAAAATAAGGCCTCAAAGATAGATACCAGTGTTCCTCAGTTGCTAAGTCTCAAATATGAACACTTCCTTTCCCTGTCTCATCTATAGTTACAAGAGCTGGAGAAAGAGGGGAACTTGTTCTTTAGTAACTTCAACCTTAGGAAAGATGAATGCTAGCATGGAGTAGACCTCACTCCAGATTCTTTTGTTTGTTTGTTTTTTTTGGTTTTGGTTTTGTTTTTTTTCGAGACAGGGTTTCTCTGTAGCTTTGGAGCCTGTCCTGGAACTAGATCTTGTAGACCAGGTTGGCCTCAAACTCACAAAGATCCATCTGCCTTGCGAGTGCTGGGATTCAAGGCATGCGCCACCACCGCCCAGCTCTCACTCCAGATTTTATCCACAGATACTGCTAGAGCTGCCTGAAAGGCACTGGCAGTTTTTCAACACCCCTGAGTCTTTGCTGGAGTGCCTGTAAGGTTTTTGTCTGGCAAAGGGTTATTCATATTTTTTTCCGGACTCCTGAGGCAGTCAAACTTTTAGTTAAAAAGACTTAAGAAAGATGTAGCAAAACACTTATTTCATTAAATTTTAAATCCTGAGTGTCCTAGAGAATATAAGATTTAAATCCTCTGCACAAATGCCCTTCAAGGCACTCTGGGGGCTGTCTTAGGCTCATGGAACTCACAGATTCTGGTAGTTTTAAGTGTCTCCATAGGAAACACGAGTTACGCTGTAACCTGAAGTGGAGTTGTTAGTGTGCAGTAAATTGAAAGTTGGTTGAGTTTGTGTGAAGCATGCCTTGAAAATACTACCTTTATTTGGGATTTTAAATTGTATGAAATAGCCATGTTATTCTTGGAAGGGAAGGGCACCATAGAGATTGTGTTCATCATAAATGTAAACGCATCCACTTTCAAAAGGGGGAGGGAATCATCCCGGAGAAAGGAATGGCATTGTTCTATAAATTTTCAAAGTTTTAAGTAATATTCTTTTTCTCTTGTAAGATTCGTAACCTGTTAAGTAACAACAAATCCTGGACATTAGGAAATAGCCATTTTAAGGATTGTTTCACTAGAAATGGAGAAATGCAAGGGAAACAAATGTAATGATGTATTTAAAAATTTATCCGTGCAGTTGGTTGTAAAATCTGGGTTTGGGACACGTGTGTAATTTCAGTACTTGGGAGGTAAAGGCAGGAGGACCAAGATTCAAGGCAGCCTGAGCTTCATAGCAAGTTCATAATCAGTTTGTAATACATGAGCTCACCTTAACCCCCAGCAAAATCAGCACCACACCTTAAAATAGTGAGCTTTAATTATTGGTTATGGGTTAAAGAGAACTATAAGGATTTTTGACTGAAAGATAGGTTTTCCTTTCAGTGCATGCTATCTGAATCATGATCTATCCAGGTAAAGTATTGAGATGCAATGTCCAAGAAACATACTTACAAAATCCTTTTTTTGGTTAATAGCTTTTGCAATGTAACAACTAAAGCATTCTTAGAACTTCATCTGGCCAAAGTATATTCTTGGTCCCAGGACATTTTTACATAAGTTTTAATGAGAGAGAGGAGAGAGAGAGAGAGAGAGAACGAGAACCAAAATTTTAGGGGAAAGGTAATGACAACCTTAGATTTTCCTTGGAGACATTTGAGCTTAGCAGACATTAAGAGTATCACATTTTGGTGGACAACAAAATAGTCTTAGAAATCCATCTGATCCAGAGGGATCTTGGGAATTAAATATTAATTCTGTTTTTTTTAAATACCGAGTTTGGAACTAGAAGGATACTCATCAGTTAAGAGCTCTGGCTGCTTTTCCTGAAGACCTGAGTTCAATTTCTAGAACCCATATGACTGTTTGCAGCTGTCAGTAATAACCGTTCCAGGGGATCCGATGCCCTCTTCTGGTCTCTGTGGGAACTGCATACACATTGTGCAAGGATATACATATAGACAAAGTACCCATGTGCAAATAAAAATTAATAAAAATGTAAATTTTTAGAAAATTAATTGGATATTTTTAGTTTCTTGGCAAAGTCTTGCATTTTTAGTGAACCATGTAATATATTTGCAGCTTACTTTAAATTTAATTATTTTATGTTGTTTAAATGTAGCTGCATATAAATTTACCCACATAAATCTTGTTGTATTTATCTATATGAAAATAAATACATGTGTCTAAATAATATACAGAGAAGAGACTTTAACACCCCCCATTGGATTTCCTGAATAGTCAAAGTATAAGTTACAAAGTTGTTATTAAATGAATTATATATTTTATATTTATAAACAGGAAACATGCTTCATTTAATCTTTTGTAGAAGACTCAGGTGATGAATAAGAATATTAATTTTCAGGGGAGTGAGGAAAAACTTGTCGGGTATGGTAATTCTGGCACTTAGGAGTTGGAGGTGAGAGGATCTAGTGCCTGTCCAGCTGGGGTAATAAGTCCAACTTACTGTGCTAAGATTGAGTTAGAAAAGCTGTGCTGTATAAAACTTAGGCAGCTTGATGCTTATGAAGCTGTGTGTGTGCCTGGGATTTATACTTGGTTGTCTGCTCTGACGGCTGCTACACCTTGAGAGCACTTGGATCTCCTCTTTTCCTTTGATGAAGTCATCCTTTTAAATGTCTTAGTAACCCAGAAATGTGATTAAGCATGTTAGGATTTTGTTGGTTTATATGATTCCTAGTTCAAGTTCCCCTATACATAAAATGCATGTACTTTTAGTGCTTTTTCATGACTCCTGACTATTTGTATTTGACTTAGTTTGAACTAATGCTGACCAAATGGGAAAGGAATTACTCATATTTCTGGATGTGGACTACATGGCTCCATAGCAATGTATTCTATAGACACCTCATTTCTGTGTGTCTTGGGCTTTTGTATGTTTTTCTGTACTTTGAGTTTATAAAATTCTGTTAATTTAGTTAAATTTGACTGTAGTTTTCCAAAAAGAAAAATGCCATTCTGTTTTCCAGCTGGTACATAACTCCTAGAGTTGTGTTTAGAGTTGCAAAGTTAAGAATTTGAACCCTTTTTTTCTTTAATGACTTCTTCAAAAGCATATGGCTTAAGGAAAAAAAATGCTTTAATTCATCAAAGTGTAGCATTCATGATGTATATAGCTGTGGGGTAGCTGGTTGGTAGTTTTGTCTTGAGCAGCAAAGCTTGTTCTGGTGAACAAGCACCAGAAAGAAAGCTCTCAGACTTTTTGAAGACTAGCCCATACTGGTATTTCTTTCCTGTCTAGTAGCCACTAGGTAATGATGGCGGTTTTTTTTT
>LOEQ01000448.1:800058-812400 GCA_001685075.1 Bramus lutescens | reverse complement strand
GTGTGTGTGTGTGTGTGTGTGTGTGTGTGTGTGTGTGTGTTTGTTTTTGAAGACAGGATTTCTCAGCCCTGACTGTCTTCCTAGAACTGCCTTTGTAGACCAGGCTGGCCTTGAACTCACAGATACCTTCGCCTCCCAAGTGCTGGGATTAAAGGCATGAGCCACCACCACCTGGCTGAGGTAAAGTTTAAACTCAGCCTACAATATTTCTGAGAGGAATATGCAGAGTAATTTATTCCGCTATTAGTGCAAGAAAAAAGGAATTTTCTACTAGTTTAGTTGTAATAGATTTTAAAAGGCAGAAGAGTAGATACTTGCCCTTGGTATCTTTTGAAATAAAAACTTGGCATTTCTACATTTTAAATAAGACCTTTAAGTTCTGAGTAAAAACATCACTTTTTTTACTCATAGGATAGCCACATCTCTGTTGCGGGAGTTTATTTATACCATTGGTTTGGACGGGTGGAGGGCCTGACTCCAGATGCAGTTTGGTTGATAAATACCATTTGATATTACCTGAAGCCTGATGTTCATAATGTTATTTTTTAAGTTACCTTTTGTAAAAGCTATACTAATGGTTGCTTTTTTGTCAAGAGCCCCGGTTTTTGTTGTTGTTGCTGTTGTTTCCATGAAAATGTTTTCTTTCAATCGATTGTTTTCTGTGAGTGTTTTTGTTAATTTTGTAGGTAGAACACTCTGCTGAAGTGTTGAGCAAAATCACCTCGTAATGTTTTCTAAGCCTTGAAAATTCAACTACTCTTTTGATAATTATTCAGTTTGTTGTAGAAAATCCAGCTTGCCAATAATGAAAACATGGAATTTAGTTTACATGATTTTATGTGCACACTGATTACAAACTCCCTTGCTGAATGAATGTTGGTCTATAAATGTGAGAAACTTATTACATTTTGGCTGTAAGATCCAGCACAAAGCACATAAATACAATAAATAGCATGTTGTCTTTATCTTCAAAGGCATTATATTGTACTTCTAGCAAGTGCGCCCACGGAAAAGCAACGTCTGGAATGGTGAGTAGTAAGAGGAGGCTTTCCCCAAACAAGTCTGAGATAGCTCAGTGCACAAGCGTGGGGGGCATCTGTTCATAAGCAAGCGTGCACCTTGTCAGAAAGACCCACAGCTCACTTCTTGACGGTACTTTGTTGTTTGACTTAGCTTGCTGATATTTAGATTCTGGGTTAGTGTAACTTTCTATTTGGATGAAGTTGCCCCGTTCTCTTTTCATCCAATTTGGCATTTTTTGGTAGATCCTCAGTCTCTTAGTTTTATCTTTAGGGGAATAGTTCAATCATTTGAACTGCCTTGGTATGTGTATTGTATACAATATCTGTATTACCTTGTTACATGAAAACTTGATTTGCATATGAATTTTTTAATAGAATCTGTCATTAATATTAATGACGTTTGTCCAGGGTGGGCTTGGTGGAATCAAAAATCCGCATCCTGGTTGGAAGCTTGGAGAAGAATGAGTTTATTACACTGGCTCATGTGAACCCCCAGTCATTTCCAGCCCCCAGAGAAAATCCTGACAAGTAAGCCTGTTTCTAATTGAATCCCATTTCCCTATCCTTTCAGGTTAGTTGTAGGTGCTTTTATAGGCAGTTTGATTTTGGAGACGGTATTGTAGATCAGACTGGCCTGGAAGTTTTGATTTTCATATCTCAGCCTGCACCTTTCTGTGCTTACGGTACATGCCACCATTTTCTGCTATAGGGAGACTGTAGCTGGTTTTGCTATTTGCTGACAATGTGCTTACTTTTTTTTTTCTTTCTTAAGGATCCATAGATAACCTTGACTATCTAAAGTTGTTTGATCTTTAATTTGTTGACTCTCTTTGCTTCTGGGTATAACTTTTGTAAAGATGTGTGTATTCGTTGTCTTTCTCTTCCCTGGTTTATTTTTGGGTAGAATACAAGTCTTTTGCTTATTATTAACTTGCTATTTTTATCAGAGTTTTTCCTGATCAGAAACATTGAAGACTTTCTTGAAAAGAATTAGCATTGAAATATGTTTTTCTAGTAATAATCTCTATTCATAAAGTATCTGTTATCTAATTAAGTACAAACATCTCTGTAAACTGGGAGGTAGTAGCTCACACCTTAAATCCCAGCACTTGGGAGGCAGAAGCGGTGGATCTCTGAGTTCAAGGCCAGCCTAAGTTCAAGTTCCAGGACAGGCTCCAAGGCTACAGAGAAAGCCTGCCCCAACCNTCCCCCCCCCCACATCTATTCTGTAGATCTGTCCTAATTTTGAGTATTTTTTAACATTTCTTCAGTTTTATACAATAGTTTTAGGCTATTCTATCATCTATCTTTGCTTTTTATTTGAAGGGAATATATTTTGATTTAAACTTGTAAATAACTGATACGTGATGGAATGTGGACCATTGCAGAGATGGGTAAATGTGTGAAAGCAGACTCATCTTTCTGTTCAGGGCCTTAGAAGTCAGGTGGTGCTTTCATTGTCCCTCTTTTACATTTGGAAGTTAGAACAATTCAGTGAGAAACTTTGAAGAGTGGATGATCAGAAAGCAGAGGTTAAGGCTTACTTACTTGAGTTTGGTCTTATTTTTAGACTATTATGAAATACATTTGATTTTTATACTTTAGATTGATATAAAGGAATTATTTGAATTTGGTTTTTGAGATAGGGTCTTGTATATAGCCCAGTCTGACCTCAATCTGGTGATCCTCCTGCCTCAGCCTCCAAAGTGCTAGCCTTACAGATATGTGTGAACCACACAGGACTGTTTAGAAAGTATGGACTGGGGATTGGTGGGCGTAATATTTTTGGGACAGGGTCTCGCTGTGTAGCTCTAACTGTCCTGGATCTTACTTTGTATACCAGACTGGCCTCAACTCACCAAGATCTGCCTGTTTCTGCCTCTTAAGTACTGTAATTAAAGGTGTGTTCCACCCGTGTCTGGTAAAAAGGACAGATTTTTATATGCAGAAAAATCCAGGGTTTTGTTGTTTGTGTTACTTTTGTTGTTGTTTGGTGTTTTGCTTTTTCTTTTTATTATTATTATTATTTTTTTGGTCCTAGACTTTTCCAGAAAGCATGCTTTCTCCCCTGTACTATATTGAACATATTTAACAAATACTAGTATCTTTAATACTCTAGGTTCATTACAAACAAAAAAGTAAGAGTGTAGTCTGGGAAGTTCATTTGTATAGTAATGGCCTAGATGACAGGTAAGGGGGTAAGCATATTTTGATCAGGTTTTGACTTAGAATTTCCCATGTACCTCACCTAGGTTGTCAATCATTATGCTTTCCTGTATCTAATGCCCTGTGGTAATGTTCTTTGCAGGGAGGAATTTCGCACAATGTGGGTGATTGGGTTAGTGTTTAAAAAAACTGAAAACTCTGAAAATCTCAGTGTCGACCTCACCTATGATATTCAGTCTTTCACAGATACAGGTATGTCTACTCGAATAATGAATTTTTAAATGTTTCTTGATGTACATAGTAGTGCTCTTTGTAGTGAGTGATTATTGAACAATTATCATTAACGTAATCTTAGTAGATTCAATAACGTGTAGTATAAATAACTTCTGTGTGTTGAGGGAGGCCTTAAAGGGTAGGTAAGGCCATTTTAAATTGATTTAGCCACAGTTCATTTTGACAAGAAACAACCTATATCAATCATCTTGGAGCTTGGGAATTGATGAAGCTGAAACTTTGGTAACTTATTTAACTAAATTAGATAAAGTGAGTATTAACTCATGGAAAAGGAACAGGGTAATTATGTCTATTAGTCAGATGAACTAGATTCTTAGATAAAGATGGGATGTTTTAATTCAGAGCCCTTAAGTGATGGGTAGTGTTGTCAAAATCTGTGTGATTCATGTGTAGATGTGCGCAGCATTTCAAGGAATTTGTGAGCCATGCAAGCACACCTGTGCATCTTCCTGAAGGACTAATTCTTTTCTTTTTCATACATCTCTCAGCACACACTATTCGCATTTTCACTTTTCCCACTGTTTCTTTTATGAAAACTGATTTAACATTTTTAAAAAGTTTTAAAAAGAGAGAAACTTACGGAAATAATTTGTTAAAGTCATTTGACACCAGTTAATTGTAGTGAGAAGTGAGGTATTCTCTTCTACTGTCTACTTTCTGGGTTACTCATGGTCAGCTACAGCCTATGCACAGGACAGTGAAAACATGGTGAACCCCAGTGCTCTCCTGCTCTGACCTGCTTGGGAAGATAGCAGAGCCACCGTCTACGTGTTCTTCTCTATTAGTTACTTAGTCTGTGTGTGTGAAGCCGTGGATGGAAGGCCACTGGATGGAAGGGTGAATGTTTCAAGGCATTAACAGACAGAACTGATAGGCGCACATAGTAAGAAAGCAGTGAACAAGTTCCCAGAGAGTGAACTGTGCTACTGAGAGGCTATGTCTTTTTATTAGTGTTGTTACTTGATCTTGTCATGGGAATCAAGTCAAGGCCCTTATCTGAGAGGCATGCATACCTCTTATCTAGTAAAGTTTACAGTGTAAGTTGTTTTTGAGACTGGCTGTTTGTGTAAAACACCATGGGTCCAGTGCAAAGTAGCCATTCTCTCTTAAGTGGCTGCTCAGCTTGTGCAGAAAGAAAGGTCGTCTCCATTTACACTACTTCTGAATGAATTAAACCTGCTCTTAATTAAAATGTTCCTTTTTTTAACTTATTTTCTACATATCAATCTCAGTTCCCCCTCTCTCCTCTCCTCCTGCTCCTTCCCATTCCCCCAACCCCACCTGCTATCCTCCTCTCCGAGAGGTTAAGGCCTCCTGGGAAGTCAGCTAAGTCTGTCTCATCACCACCACTGCTACTACCCCACCCCAGCCCCTGTGCCTAGACTGAGCAAGGTGTCTCTGCACAGAGAATGGGCTCCACCAAGTCAGTTCATGCACTAGGGTTAGATCCTGGTCTCACTGTCAGTGGCCCCATATACTGCCCAAGTCACACCATTGTCATCTGTATTCCTTTGGTCCTCTGCAGGTTCCCAGTTGTCAGTCCAGAGTCAGTGATCTCCCACTAGCTCGGGTCAGTTGACTCTGTGGGTTTTCCCATCATGGTCTTGACCCCTTTGTTCATATTATCGCTTCTCCCTCTCTTCTTTTGTACTCTGGGCGCTCCGCCTAGTGGTCAGTTGTGGATCTCTGCATCTGCTTCCACCTATTTCTAGAAAAGGGTTCTAGCTTCTCTGTGGTTGTAGACTGTAGGTTGGTTATCTTTTGCTCTACTTTTGGAATCCATTTATGAGTGAGTACATATTCTGTTTGTCTTTCTGCGTCTGGGTTACCTCACTCAGGAAATTTTTTTTCCCTCCGTCCATTTGCCTCCAAATTTGAAGATATCTAAATGTTTCTGTTCTTCATAACATTGTCTGGTTGTGTAGTTTATAGGCAAGCAATAAACAGCAAGATGTTTGAGTTGGATATGAAGATTGCAGCAATGCATGTGAAAAGAAAACAACTCCATCAGCTGCTGCCTAGTCACGTGCTTCAGAAGAAGAAAAAGGTGAGGTAGAAAGGAAGTTGGCAGCACCAGCAATACCGTGCTTTGTGCACTTGGCCTGCTCATGGCCATTCACTGAGGACAGCATTTTACAAACTTGTCAGTGAAATCTCACTCCCACCACTGTGCCCTTTATTTGTCTCATGACTATAAAATGGTTATGTCCTGCTTAACACCTAAGTTTATGTGTGCCCATATTCTCTAACCATTTAAAGTTCCATGAATGTCTCAGAGAAGGGTTTTTTTTCCCCCATAGTTTTTCGAGACAGGGTCTCAGCCTATGGTTTGAGAATTGCTGTGCTAGCTTCTGTTCTTACAAGATCATTTACAACTTAGGGTAGGTACATTGATATATAGAAGAGCCACATAAAGTACTGGCCTCAGATTTGCAGACTTCTTGCCTTGTTTCCCTGAGTGCTGGATTAATTACATATGTTCATCCCCACATCTGGCCCAATAAGGAAATGCCCATTGGAAGCTGCTTAAATGAGTTAGGTTTTCTTTACTGGAGCTCAGCGGTGCTGAGGACCAGATTCAGTTTCTCCACTAAGCACGTATACCACTTTGAACCTCACCACAGTCTTGATAGTACTATGTTAAAACACATTGCATTGTTTTACAGTTTTACAGTAAACGGCATTGCGGTGGCCGTTTACTGTAGAATAAACCTGGAAACATTGTCTTTTCAGAAGTGAATGCAAATGGGGTATGTTCTTTTATTTTTGGCTATGTGCATTTTTTAAAACAGGTAATTATATTTTCCAGAACCACGGATTCCTATTACCTTTTAAAGTCTTACTAGTAAATGACTGTTGAGCTAACTAGTATACAGCTTTTTTTTTTTTGAGTTTTTTTTTTGAACTTCAGTCTGTATTGCCCTAAAAATAGACTGTGTGGCAAGGTGTCCTCTCCACTGTTTGATCATCCAGGAGACTATCTGATGGAATCTGTATATTTATACAGACTCTGTCACTCATGCTCAGATGTTTCCAATAAAACACCAGTTTGAGACCTGGATTGCTTTGTGCCTACTATATTTGTATGGCGTAGTTTGAGCCCATCTACCCGTTTGAAATCTTTTTACGTTGTTCATTTTCTAGTGTGAAAGTAGAACTCTGAAGCTGGTATGAACACTAAAAGCATGAAGCTGTTTTGCAATCTATCTGTACTCACTGTCCATGGTGGGAAACCTGAATTAAAGTCTAGCCTGAACTACAGATTGGTCATGTCCATGTGTCCTGTGCCCCCTCCAAAACAAAGAGGACAGTGACCATTACAGATATTTTGCTTTCAAAGATCTTTGTTGATAAAGTAGTAATGAATAGCAATAAATGATTTTTGTTTGTGGCCTAGGTTTGTATTCCAAACTGGCCTAAAAGTCATTATGTAACCCTGGCTGGACTTCATTCCTAATCCTCCTGTCTCAAGCTGCTGAATGTTGGAAGTAAATGTGGGTACCACTATGTGTAATAAAGTTCTTTAGTTATATAATTTTTATGTTGATTGTGGAGTAACTAGAATTTTGTACATTATGCTGGGTTTGGTGTATGCTTGTAATTTCATCTCCTTTAGAGAAAATTGAAAGGTTGAGACAGGAGGATTGCCTGAGCCCAGGGTCTAACACAAAAATGGGCAACGTTAACTTTTTTTAAGATAAGGTTTCTCTGTGTAGCTCTCACTGACATGAAGCTTGTTCTGTAGACCATAGTGGCCTCTGAGAGATCCTCTTACCTCTGCCCGTTGTCTTTGGAGCCCTGAGATTAAAGGTGTGCTCCACCATGCTGCTTTCTTTAATAAGAATACTGAAAACAGCAAAACCTTGTCCTGACAGATTGTCAGTGTCCTGCTTATGGAGACCTTATAATTATGCACCTGTGTTAATAGTCCTGCTAGAAGTTTCACGTACTTTCTTGTTCTAGTTTTAAATTTATGCTGTGTAAAAGTGTGCATAAGTAGAGTTCACTTCTTTTTTCCTATCAGACCTGTAGTTAAGTAAAGAGGTACATGACTTGAGTGCTTTTTAGTGGAAGTCATATGTAAGTTTGATTACATAAAGACATTTAAATTGAACTTTTCTTGGCTGCAGCATTCAACAGAAGGGGTCAAGTTAACAGCTCTGAATGACAGCAGCCTTGACTTGTCTATGGACAGTGATAACAGCATGTCTGTGCCTTCACCCACTAGTGCTATGAAGACCAGTCCATTGAACAGTTCTGGCAGCTCTCAGGGGTAAGACAAGAGTGCTGGGAGGGGATTAAGTAAGTGCTTGTTTGCTAAACATAATGGCAGATTCTCTGCTTGTAGTCTTTTTATTCTAACTTGTGATTTCTCTAAATTTATTTTTATTAGTATTAGTTACACAATATGGTAAGCTTCCTTGAAATACTTTTCATATGTGCATATAAAGTATTTTTGTCTTACTCTGTCTTGTCCCCAGCCCCCTCTTTCATCTCCTTTGACCTTTTTTTTTTTTATTAATGTGACAGTTAAATTTTTTATTTTGAGGTCTGCAACTTTAAGTTTTGTCTCTACTGTTTATACTTGTGTCTCACTTTGTGGGCCAGTGATCCTTTATGAATGACTGTGAGTGCCTTCATTTCTCCAGGGTTGTTACCTCTTTAGAAAGCCAACAGGAGGACTGTGCCATGATAGAGTACGTCTGAAATCATTGTTGGTGTTAGGGAAGGTTAAATGCTTGCTCTTAGTAGTTTTAGGTAAAGGAAACATTTTTTCCCCTTTGGAGAATTTAATATGCTTGTAAACATACAAAGTAGTTTTAAATTGCAAAGAAGGATAAATCTGTGTTTTAAGATTGAGAACACAATAAAGCTGCATTTGTATTCAGTGTTCACAGCTTAGTGCTGTCTGGCATTCTCTTTCAGTCAGGTCTTAACCGTACAACCTGTTTCCAGGGGACCTTTTTGGCAGTTGTGATGGTTATGCTGATTGCTACTAATAAGTCAGCATGAAAACAGTGATTTTTAAGATTTTTTTTTTTACATATTTTAATCTTTGAAAACAGTTTTAAAATTGGATTTTCTTCTACCATTTAATCAGGGTCATAGGCATTTTTCTGGAGAAGTGTAAAGTAGAGAATGCTGAGGTTCTGTGAAGAGTCCACTATTTCTTTTCCCACTTCTTATACTTGGTGTTTTCTAACTAACCATGCTCTATTGGAAGACTCCAGGCCTCGCTATATATAATATTCTCATCAGAGATCTATATTATATATATCCTGAGTCACACTTAACACAGTTTCTGATTTGTAGTGTTAGCGTCCACATTTTTTATATTTACTTGTATATGTTATTTACAGGATTTGAAATTAATGTAGGGCCTACAAACTATAAAATAGGCCTGCCTGTACTTAGTAATTTAACAAATTTATTTTTGTTGAACACAACAAGGCTTTTTTGAGGCAGGTTCTTACTGCATAATCCTAGCTACCTCCAAACAGATCTGTCCTCTTCATTGTGTACTTGTCTTTCATCCTATATCGATCTTTTCCTGAGTATCATCACCTATTCTGTTGACTCTGCTACTTCTATGTTCTAATGGTCTCCATGGTTTTAAAGCTAACATCCTGTTCTGTGTGAACATATGGCAACAGAAATCAAAAAGTGTTGCTGCCATTGTCTTGGCTTTACTATCCAGATTCAGGTATGAATGTGTGCTGCGGGGGTGGATAACCTGGTGACTTTGTGCCTTTTTCTTTCAGAAGATTAAAACAAGAAACAAAACTTAAACTTTAAAAAAATGGTAATGGTAATATGCCCAGTGGTGGTGGCACATGCCTTTAATCTCATCACTTGAGTGGCAGAGGTATGCTGATCTCTGAGTTTGAGGCCAGTCTAGTCTACAGAACTAGTTCCAGAACAGCTAGGGCTGTTTTACACAGAGAAACCTTGTCTCAAAAATAAACAAACAAACAAACAAATAAATAAAAATAAAAAATGGTAATATAATGCTGGGCGGTGGTGGCACATGCCTTAAAGTGCTTGGGAAGCAGAAGTGGTTAAAACTTTGTGAGTTAGACACCAGCCTGGTCTACATAGTGAGCTCCAGGGCAGCCAGGACTACACAGAGAACCTTTGTCTTGAAAGACAAACAAACATACAAACAAAATGGTAATGGAATAATTGCTTGAGCAGAAAAGTTGAGATGGAAGAGTAGAAGAATGATTTTTTTCTGAGTTGAAGAAGATGTACTGGCATATAAAGACATGGGGGCTTGCTGTGTGGAATAGCATGAATAGGCAGGCCTAATACTCATCTTCCCAGAGTCCTTTGATTATTCCTGACTAGTGACTGACTGTGAAGTTCTAAGTAAAATCATTTGCTGAGATGAGAGGACACTGCAGAGAGACCAGGGGCTTAAAAGGGGTTTAAAATAAAATAATAAAATAGCCTCTTGTCACTTGAGTCCAGTAGATGAGCTTTGAGATTTCTTTATATCCCTATAGGTTTCTGTTTGCAGGCGTTTCTCAGACTTCTTACTCTTTCTTATAACAATCGTCATACTCAAAGAGCAGTACTTTAGAACCAAGATTGTCGTTAATCATGTTAGACAGTTTTCAGATTAATACTTAGTCAAGTTAGATATGTGTATTCTATTCTCACTGGCAGATTAAATACTCACTGTACTGTCCATATTTAAAGTGCAGAATAGTGCCATATTTTTGTTTTTAGGAGATACTTTCTTTTGGTTTTTGGATTTCTTTTGTTTTTTTTGAGACAGGGTTTCTCTGTAGCTTTGGATCTTGTCCTTGAAATCACAGAGATCCACCTGCCTCTACTTCCCAAGTGCTGGGACTAAAAAGCATGTGCTACTACTGCCCAGCTAATAGCTACTGTTTTGTGTGAAGTGTACATCATAGGTTGTTTATGTTTATACTGATGTATGTATTTTACATGCTTTTTAATTGTTACAAAAGCATGAGAACGTAAAATCAAAGAAACGAAATCTGTAGCATATGTTAACATTTATAATTGTTGTTAAAAATACTCTTAATTGACCCCTTCCTCTCCTTCCCTTCTGTTTCCTATTTAGCAGAAACAGTCCTGCTCCAGCTGTGACCGCAGCATCTGTGACCAGCATCCAGGCTTCTGAGGTTTCTGTGCCACAAGCAAATTCCAGTGAAAGCTCAGGGGGTAAGAAAAAGGTTTTAGATTTTGTTTATGTATATGTGTGTGTCCCTGTTTGTTTATAATGTATATGTATAATATGTATAATTTGTAGGTGTAGTGTTTTCAGAGGTCAGAAGAAGGCATCCCTGACACAGCCTCTGGAATTAGAATTAACACATGGTTGTGAGCCTCTTAATATAGATGCTGGAACTCTGGTCCTCTGCAATAGCAGTGTATGTTCTTAACCTCTGAGCCATCTCTCTAGCGCCCTCCCCCACCCTTTGAGGCATAGTTTTTGGTTAGCCCCAACTAATCTCCAAGCTCCTGATGCTCTTGATGTCACCCCTTGTTTGTGAGATTATAGGTGTTGCTTGGTACCTGGCTTTTAATAGCACATCTAAAGTTACTCATAAACAAGTTAGAGACAAACTTTCTTTGTAACTTGATGTTTAATGATTTTAGTTTGTATGCTTGTATCTTTACTGTTTAGGTCCATCGAGTGAAAGCATTCCTCAAACTGCCACACAGCCAGCCATTTCTCCACCACCAAAGCCTACTGTCTCCAGAGTTGTCTCCTCAACACGTCTGGTAAACCCATCGCCTAGACCTTCAGGAAATGCAGCAGCAAAAGTACCTAATCCTATAGCAGGAGTCAAGAGAACATCCTCACCCCATAAAGAAGAAAGTCCTAAGAAAGCCAAAACAGAAGAGGTATATGTGCATACATACATACAAGAAAAGATACAGTCTTGGCAGTCCTGCTCGCCTGCTCTTGAGTTTAGTGGGAACACTTTCAGAAAGAACCTGCATCTGTAGTGCTTCCCTGCAGTAGGGCTCCCTACCACTCCCACTCTGGGAGCTGCCACAACTGGCAGTAGTCGGAAATAATACAATTAATATCCTAATTTATTATTCTCTAGTGACTGTCTATTTGTACCATTTTTTTATGGCTCTTTTGACAATGTTTTGCCTTTATCTCAGATAGAGTTTTATATTCTAAGTGGTTGCAGAGGGTAACTGAGTTCTAGCTGACTACTAGGGATTCCTGCAGAGGAAACTTAGATCCACAGCCCCAGTCCTCAGGGTTTAGTCTAATGAGTGAACAAGTTGCAAAGGCACGTTATTTTAGGGTTACCAGCTCTCCAGGAAGCTTTTCATCAGTGTTTTAACAGTCCTGTCAAAACAGTGCTGAGATGCAAGTAGTGCTGGGAAACTACTGGATATTGTGTTGACTGCTTGAGTCTTTATGAATGATTTGTAGTCCTGGAAAATCTGTGCCCAGGTCTTTAGGGGTGCCACACAAGCACTGTACTAATGAACTGCCCTACACTCCCTTAGTATTACTCTTAATATAGTGACAGTCTGATCTTTGGAGTTACTCCCATATTGTTTACTTTTTAGTAGGACATCACCATTTCCTAGAGGTATCAGTCACCTGTTTGATGTTGAATTCTGCCCTAGAATTTGTTATTCAGGAACGTTCTTTAGAATAGGAAAAAGAACCTGAGTTTCTCTTGGGTGTCCATTACACTTTGAGCAGTATTGGTAAAATGTTTCTAATCCAGTGCCTTTGTTTTAGATAGAATATTTACAATTAATGGAGTAGCTTAGATGTTACTTGTGTTCCTAAAGTAGAATGAAATGGTTAGACTGTATAAGATAGGTTCTGAAAACTGGTGCTTGGGGCGGG
>LOEQ01000448.1:786588-800052 GCA_001685075.1 Bramus lutescens | reverse complement strand
GGTGGGGTGGTTAATGTTCTTGTTGTTTGTATGTGGTGCTGGGATATAATCTAGGTCCTTACGATATTACTAGGTAGAGGTCCTACTACAGAATTACATTCATAAGCCCCTTATGGTAGCTTATTCTTTTAGAATGTTTTTATTAGACTCCTGCCTTAGTCTCTTGAGTGCTGAGTCTTGTTATTTGTTTGTTTTAGGTAGCCATATTAAAGACTTGCTGATATTCTGTGTCAGAGCACTTCTAGGAGGTGGGTTTGGAAATTGGTCTTTGAGGTAGTCTCAAAAGCCGTACTTGGGGCGGTGGTAGCGCACACCTCCAGTCTCAGCACTTGGGAGGAAGAGGCAGGTGAATCTGAGTTTGAGGCCAGCCTGGTCTACAAAGCAAGTTCCAAGACAACCAGGGCTGTTATACAGAGAAACCCTGTCTCGAAAAACAAACCGTCAACAACAAAATCCTGGTACTTCATCAAGCTGTCCTCAAATTTAGGGTGATCCTCCTGCCTCTGCTTCCTTAGTACTGGAATTACAGATGTGAACCACTACCTGACAATCTTTTTAACCTTCATAATATACTCTGAGTTCTACACCTGATCTCTTGTAATAGGCAGCACTATGAGCTTTGTAGCGAATGAGGGTCCACAAACATGGCTTGTCACTCTGTAGTTGCATTGATACTTGCTCCCTGGCCTAGAGCAGCAGTGGGGTATAAAAGTTACATTTGGTGTGGATAACACAAACACAGTCATTTGATGCTGCATTTCTAATGAACTCAGCACTGCCTTCAATTCAGCCCTACATTACTTTTTGGTAAAGTAAGGCCTTACTTTATCCATGGTTGTCCTGTGGCTTCAAACTTGTGGCATCCTCCCTCCCTAAGCCTTCTGAGTGCTGGTCTAGTAGGCATGATCTTCATGCCTGGTCTCCTTTTACCTCTCTCCCAAGTTCTTCTAGAACAGAATCCACACAGTGTTATTGTTACTTGCTAGAATTGTATATTAAAAGTTTTAGGATCACATCTGTAGTGGAGCAGCGGTGGCGCACACCTTTAACACCTTTGAGGCAGAAGCAGGTGTATCCCTGTAAGTTCAAGGCCAGTGTGGTCTACACAGTGAATTCTAGGACACCCAAAGCTCCACAGAGAAACCCTGTCTCAAAAACCAAAACCACCCAACCAACCAAACAAATCCCATCTATAAGAGAGTATGAGCACAGTCAGATTAGCTTGCTTTATAATAGGATGTCTCTGATCTCACTATTTAAAAAAATAGCCTCTTGTTTAAACGTGGGGCAAAAAAAAAAAAAGGTAAGATGCTATAACTTCTTGGTTTCTCTTAAATATCCTTTAAAATACAGGCTTCCTCCTTTTTCCTTAAATTTTTTTTTTTACTTTATAAATGTTCTCAAAATTTCATTAGTTCCTTAGAACCAGTTAACACAGTCATAGAACTTTCTAAAGTACAAGAGGGTGTTGCTCATTTTGTGGGCTGGTTTTATTTCCCAGTGAAAGCACTTGAGGCTCAATGTCACACAGTTACAAAACTAGTTTTAGTTTTAGTTTAGTTTAGGTATCTCATGTTATAAGCCTCTTTAACTGAGTCATTTGTTCTCTGTTGATGTATTGGGCATTATCGCAAATGCTGTAGTTTCACCAGTCAGTGTAGAGAAATAGGAGGCCAGCATGGACTTAATAATAGTGACACCATCTCACAGACAAAATCTCAGGTGGGAATAGGGAATTGTCTTCTATTCATCTGTATATAGGGGGGTTTTAGAGATGCTTAGTGTGTTCATTGTATCCCAATAAAGTAAGCATGGTAAGTTTCTTCTATTATATTTTATGCCTAAATTAAGATATGTAGTGTATTTTAAAAGTTTTTTTAAAGATTTTTATGTATGTGGTATTGGGAATTTGCACACTTGGACTCATCTTCCATCATGTTATACCTCCAAGCCCTGAAAACTTTATGTATGTAGAAAAGTTACATTATTGTCACCCAGTCTCAATAGTTAACTACTCACCAGCCTTGTTTCATACATAGCCTTTCTTCATTCAGGTATCTGATTTCAGTCATTAAGTATTTGAATGTGTGTTTACAAATTAGGGCATGTAGCAGTCATAGAAGTATATGTGTCACAGCAAGATCAATAATAATGTTGAAGTGTGTCATGTAGTCAGTATTTGTATATTAAAGCAAATGTGTGTTTTTAACTTGTTTGTAAGAAATAAGGCCATCATTAAAATTAGTTTTCACTGTATTATTTTTTTATTTAAGTTACCTGTGGTTTCTGCTTTTTTAAAAAACTTCTTTAAAATATTAGGGACTAAGGAGATATAGCCTTGTGTATGAAATACAAGGACCCACTACCATGTAAAAAAACCAGGTGTGGTGGCACATGCTTGACCTCCCACTATCAGGCAACAGATGGTCCCCCAGGAAGATTCTGACTCATTACACAATGTGGATGACTCATGAGGAACCGCACTTCTGGTCTCCGTGTGCACACTTAATGCACATGCACTGCACAGATGCATAAATGAACTCTTTAGTTAATAAAGCTAAGAAAATACAGTGTTAGTATAGTTTTTAAGACCTAAGGAGGACCTCAGGCCCTGCATTCTTTTCCATTATTGATGCTTTACTGAGAAAGGGTGTGTGTTTCTGTGTGCACGGGTGTTTCTAGAGTGGTTATGCTTGGGCAAGTTAAAGAATGTTCTGTATAAAATTTTCTAGTCATTTGGTGCACTAATGGGCACAATGAGCTTCCTTCACTGGGGATCCTGCTATTCTCATTCTCAGGGTTGTTTGATCAGGGAACTATGTTTTCCTTAGGAAAAAAAATATTTCATGAGCTTTGTGGTTTGGGTAATATACTTTATGTGATGGGATTGACAAAAACAGTTTTTATCATGTTTAAAAATTTTGGTGCTTATTAAAGCTAAGTTAAATTACTCACTCTCAGAAGCCCCCTTAGAGTCTGTGATCTATTTTAAGAATATTTTATCTTTATAGCTTTGAAACTTTATAAAATTAAAGCGTTAATTGGCAAATAATCTAAATTTTTCATTTTGGAGAATAAAGCTCTTTTTTTTAAAAACAGGATGAAACAAGCGAAGAGGCTAACTGTCTTGATTTGAGTGGACATGATAAAACAGAAACAAAGGTATACTAACTTAGCCTTTTGGGTAGAAGTGCAGATACGGTGCAGGTGCCTGTTGGTGGTGTGCTGTTTGTTCACTGGAGTGTGTGGGGTTTACTTACTACTGTTTTTAGAGACCTGTTGTTTTCTTTTTAATGTCAATTAATGCTTAAAACTGGGAATAGCACAGTCTGTAAGACGGGAACTTAGGTAAGATGGTGCAAGGGTTTTATGAGTTACTAGTGACAGTACAAGTGAGTGAGGGTTGGGCTATGTGGGGCAAGAAGGGAAGTGTTGCTTTTGACTGAAAAGATGGCAACCTTTTGAAGCAGTATTTGCCTGATGGCTTGTAATTCAAGGTAGTCTGAGACTCTGGCCTCCACTATTGGGTCTGGCAGTGGGGTTTGTTGAGAAGACTCATTTTCAACAGTTTTCTACTTTAATGAGGTAGATAAGTGAGGAAGAGATTGGTTGTATTCAAACTGAAAAACTGAGAAAGACATAGTTTTAGAAATTGAATTACACCAAAGACTTAATTTTCTCAATTTAGCCAAATTCCCATGAATTTTATTCCCACGAATTAATCAGTATCCTTTTGGTGTTTTTCAAGCTTTGTGTGTATGCATATGTACCAGTGCCTTTTCCTTACTATTTTTATTGCACTTTGCAAATCAAGGAAATATTATTGTTATATAATCTGCATAATGACAGCACTGGAATTTTTTTTAATCACACCTTACCCAACTAGCTGCTTATTGTTGTCAGTTGCTCCCATTAAAAACAAGTTTGCACCTTCCCACTGCAGTATTGCCTTATTGTAAATATCTGCCATTCATTTATACTTATTTAATAAATTTTTAAGAACATGTTACATATTCCATATAGTCCCCTTGAAAGGCACCGCTTCCATTCTTAGTGTTTATTTCTTGTTTGACCTTTTCAGTTTCATAGGTAAAGCATTGTTTCCTGTTTTCACATTTTAAAAATTTGTCTTTGTATGTGTTTCCATTTGTGTGTGTGTTTTATACACGATGATAGTGAAGGTGCCATGAGATGACACAGTTTGCCAGGTGTTGACTGATGGCACTCACAGTAGAACTGGGGAATTGATTGTTAGGCAGAGGAGGGTAGGAGAGACCGTAAGGAAAGGACAGTTTACAGGCATGTTTGCTACTTTAATTACAGATGTGGGGCAAATTCTGTGCCTCAGTAATTTTATTTACTAACATTATGCATTTTCTCCCCACATAGTTAAGAACTTTCTTTGGATTTATTTTCTGTTATTGTCTGGGTAACATTTTCTAAAGTGCCTATGCATACCTTTAATTAGTACTTGTAAAAATGTCCAACTTAGAGCTCTTTGGGAACTATGAGCTATTTTGACCACACCTTAGAATATCTGAAATGGGGAAATGACCTATAACAGGGCTTGATGACATACTGTCGTATAATGTAAGTACATCTCTCTTCACCTTCCTTTTGCTAATTTGTCTTTTTTATTAGCCACCATGCCCATTTATACTCTTTGATTTATTATTATTTTTATTTTTTTAATGTCTCTGTTCCCTTCTCCCCATCCTTTGTCTCCCAGGAACAAGTTGATATGGAGACAAATGCAATTCAATCAGAAACTGTTCCTGCATCAACTTCTCTGTTGGCCTCTCAGGTACTAAATGCAAAAGCAAGGAGAGTTTTGTTAGTGACTTTGCTATTAGAGTGGTATATTGATTTGAACTGAGTGTTCATGTTCGACTATTAAAATTTTGTTTGGGAAGTAATTACTTGAAGCCTGTAAGTTTCCTGGAGTTTAAAAGCTAGCAAATGCTAGGATTTGGAGCTGCTGCTCTGAGCTGTTAGAATATCTAGCTTGGAGTTGTGACATATGCTGGCATCCCAGCTGTTGGGAAGTGGAGGCATGCTTCTGGGGCTGAAACTGTGCTGAGCTGTGTGGTGAGAACCCATCAGAGGAAAAGGAGGCAGCTGTAGCTGCTCTGTTAAACTGGAAGTCCTTCAGATCCTTAGCTGTCATGTTTTGATGATGTATGTTATTTATAGGTCAAGGCCTGACAGTGAAACAAAGAACAAAAAATTGTCACAGAACCGTTGACAAGGCTTACAGAGATTTTCATTTTACTTAGTCACTACTTAAACAGCTATTTTTTTTTTGAAACAAGGTCTCACTATGTAACATAGGCTTTCTTGATCTACCTTTGGCTCCCTGATCTTTTAAAGTGTGTTTCTGCTTCAGTTTAGTCTTAGTAATGGTTTTATTTATTCAGTATACAGTATATGACACCTTAGTTGAATAATGGTATTGTGTTTTGCTGTGATAGTTCCTTGTGTGCTAGTGATCTTGCCTTGCCTTCATTTTGCTTCTGAAACAGTTTTCTTCCTGAATCCTTTTAAAGGGATTTAAAATCCTTAGAAAGCAAAGGAAAAAACTAGAATCTAGGTCAAACTTGGGCACAAAAATCTGTTTTCTCAAAGTACTACTAACTGAATTAACTGAATAGTATCCTTGAGCAAGGTGCCACACGTGATGCTCTGCTGTGTCTCAGAGTTCATGTGGTCATGGAAAACATGCTCTTCATGAGTGTTAACATCCACAGTCTTCGATATCAGTGTTCTACCCAATTTCTGAAATAATTTTAATTCTGTACCTTTCATCAACCAAAATTATGAGAGTTAGCTAAAATAACATGAGAAGTGTGCCTTGTATTGATCCCTGGACACATTACAATTCAGATGCCTGTTTTGCAGTTTGTCTTACCAAGTACATCCTCACGCCATGGCAAGCTCTTGGTGTTGCATTTTAAACTTTTTTTTTTTTATGAGAAAGCTTTTCATTTAAATGGAAGGATTTATAAAGCAGCCAAAGAAAACCCACCTCGACTATGCTGCTTTTAAGGAATGCATCTTATATCCTGTGATTATGTGGAAGGACTTGTTTCTGAGGAAGTGGTAGTATCTAAACACAGCATTGCTACATATTGAGATAATTACAGATGAACTGGTAGCATTTCCATTGCTTCAGAATAATCCAAGGTAAAGGTCAAAGGAAGGTAGATTGGCTTTGAGTTACCTGTTGCTGACACTGGGTGAGAAAGAGAACATGGGACTCATTATCTAATGCTTTCAACCTCTGTCTCTTGGGAAATTTTTCATAAAACATTTATGATTTATCTCTGTATTTTTGAATGTTAAAGATGCCTTGCAATATAATCTGTGTAATGCAGATTCCACAAAAGTTAATTAAGAGTTAATTAAATTATTGTTCAGTTATACAGTCCGTTTTATAATTTATAGAGTCAAAAGATAACTGTAAACTGCTGCTTCTGTGTATTAGGTGAATTTAAACGTTCTTCCACATGAGGGCACTCCAACACCTCTTCTTGTTGGAGCTTCTAGTATCATAACTACACATAGTCGAATAATATTTTATAGATGATTTTTAGTGAAACATTCTGAGATCTGCATTTGAAATTAGAAGAGTTTTTGATCTATCTTAAATACTGTTAATATTTTTGCTTTTGAAAATTTCTGCAAGTTTAGACTATGATTATACTAGTTAATGTTTATTCACATTACATTTTATACCATTTAGAATTGCTTTTTTTTAATTTGAATACTTGCCTCTCATAATAAAGCTCCATCCATTCCTAGATAATACATCCCATTGTAAGTCACAGTGCTTTAAATTATGATGTGTTTTTTGCTTTTCTTCTCAGAAAACATCCAGTACAGACCTTTCTGATATCCCTGCTCTCCCTGCAAATCCTATTCCTGTTATAAAGAATTCAATAAAACTGAGACTGAATCGGTAAAAACCACCTCAGGGTCCATAAAAAGTATCTGCCAACTCAACCTGTTGTCTTCAGATGCTTAAAAAAAAAAAGGAAGAAGAAAAAGAAAGAAAAAACAAAACAAGGAGAATGGAGGGTACAAGACTAGACATGACTGACAGTGGATTTAGGTTTTTGGTGACCTCCCTTACTTGGGCTCATCAGCACTTGATCAGAAGTCCAGGTTAGTATGCGAAGCCAGGAGTACTATTATTATTGTGTTAGCAACAGTTGCATTAACTATTTCAGAAAAATTACTGCCTTTAAGAAGAAAAAAAAAACAAAGCCCTCAAACTATGTTTGTATCCATAATTGACATCCAGATTGGGTTTATGTGTGATGCATTGTTTGGAAAGTTTGCAATACAAACTGGCATAAGAATTCCTTATTCTGATGATGCACTTTTATGTATTTTTTATTAGAAGGTAGAACTAATTTTAGATTTTCAGCTTAATAGATTTTCAATTTTTTTCCCAAAGAATTTTCTTTACAATTAGTCTTTAAATTGGATACCTTGTGCTGTGGTGTACCGCTCTGCCTCAGAGAGGAGGAGAGGACACCTAGCTCCATCCTTAAGAGCAGCTGTGACCCTTAGGGTAAATTGTCAATGCTAAGGTATACTTTAGACACTGAAAGAAGATACTTGGTTTGGATGGGGTTATGATTAAGAAATATATATTTCTTTCTTATTTATAGAGTTGTTTTATACTGCATACAAACCAGCAGTCAGCCAACAGTGCAGTCCTTGAGCTTTCTGAAGCTCTCTGTTCTTTTGCCTTCAGTCTGTTATCTTCAAAACAACAAAAGCGCTTCCTCTTCCCCTTTTTGCGATTCTTTTTCCCCTTTTGCTTGTATGCTCAAGGTAAGGCTTATTACACAGAAACCAGAATGCCAGTATTTTCNCAGCAGTCAGCCAACAGTGCAGTCCTTGAGCTTTCTGAAGCTCTCTGTTCTTTTGCCTTCAGTCTGTTATCTTCAAAACAACAAAAGCGCTTCCTCTTCCCCTTTTTGCGATTCTTTTTCCCCTTTTGCTTGTATGCTCAAGGTAAGGCTTATTACACAGAAACCAGAATGCCAGTATTTTCCTAAGCCATGACATGAAACCAGTGACCCTGTGCTACGTGGCACAGAACACTTAATTTTGATCCCATGGCTGGAACTTCAGAATGACTGAAAGCCATACCTATGAAGATCTCCCAAGGATTGCCATTTGATCTTTAAGAGGACTTTTGTACACACCACAGAACTCTGTCTTAGACAAATTGATTTTCAATTTTAAAGGTGGGCAAAAGGCGTATTCTTCCAGATTTTTAAACTAATTTTTATTTTTAACCGGTTTATCAAAATTTGTCAGTGAATTTTACATACAGAAACATTTTAAAATCATTTCTAGGAAGCACTTGACATTCAGCTCTCTACTTTTGAATTTTTTGTTCTATCAAAAAATTAGAAACCTCCTTTAAAGACAATAATTTCTCATAATTAAGTAGCAGAATTCTCTTCCATCTTTGTGACGTCTGAGGGATGCCAGATTTTGATGAACTTACTCTTTCTTAATCTGGATAAAGCAAACCTGTAGCAGCAGATCTTTGTGTGAGCATGGTTTTTGAATCCTCCATTTCGCTGCGTTCTGTCTCACATTTGTGCATTCTCATGTTAAGCTGCAATTACTCAAACTCTTCCCTGTCCTTCTAAATTAATTTCCAAAGTTGGAGTATAGTCTTTCCCTTTAAGCTATGCATTAATTAAGGCTTTCTTTTTACCACTCACATTGTTTATATGCAGTATTTCTACTCTCCACCTCTTGCTCTGCAGTCACCTTGCACTTCCTCCACACTGCTAACAGGTGACGTGTAATGGTGTCCGTGTGTGTAGCTTCAGAGTTAGATTGACATCACCAGGCACAGATTTAGTCTTGTCATTTTGTTTACACATTGGGAAAAATTCAGTTGAATAAACGTTCCATGTAACTGCATCCAAGTTTCACCAGGCTGGAGACGTGGATCTTTTCTGTATAGTGACTTTTAATTCTAGTTTTCATAACCTGGAGATCAGACTGTTGCTTTCGCATGATGTAAGTAGTGTCTCATGACTGGAGTTTGCTTTGTTTTATAGTATCTGTACTCCTTGTATTTTTCAAGAGCTATTTTGTAAACAGATGATGTATTTCTCCATTGAAAACACAATAAAAAAAAAACAGCACAATCCCACAGTTGGCTGATTTCTTTTGCCCTTGTCTCCTCACCCCTCCAGTGACCTAATTGGTTTACCTATAACATGTAGTGGGATCCTAAGTGAAGATTTGGAATTTAGTGTGGTTATGTTTGACAGATTTTTTTTTTTTTTAGGTTAACTTATTGGCAACTGAGTACTAATTTGTCTCCCATGGTGGCAGGTGTTTGTCTTTCTCATAGTTGTGTTTTGGAGAGGAAAGCATGGGTGTAGCTACCACTGGTTAGTGATTCCATCCTCAGCAGTAGTGCTCTGCCTGGATCGCACACTTAAGTTTCCCGTGTACTGGTGCAGTTTGCATTTCCCTTTATGTCAGCAGGTGGCACTGATGCTTTTCAGTCCATTTTTAATTGTATGCCACAGTCATCTTGAATCTTGTTTCTTTTACTGAATCAAAATCTGTTGTCTTAAACTCTCATATTGCATGAACAGAAGTGGACTAACCTTTGAATTTGTGATGATCAACCTTTAGATACTTACCTTAGTGTCTTAGTAGAGAGTCTTTTATATAAAAGCCGTTTTCCAGATGGTTAGCTGCTGTGCTTTCATCCCATCTCCAGAAGTCCAAATTCTTAGACACTTCATCAAGTATATGACTTCAGGGGTGTTTCTCATTGACACAGAATGTCAGTTTGGGGCTTATTCAGCAAAAGTGAAAATATGGTTAAAAAAACTTATCAGGACTCCATTGCTACAGAATTGAGCTTGCCTTGCTCCTACCCTGGTAGACAACTAGCCACGGACTGGACCCAGCTTCCTGAACTTTGTCACACATGTGGCCCATAGACATTTACTGCATTTTGTTAAATTAGTAAAATGATAATTGAAAATGTTTTGTAGCTTGTATAAATTCTGAAATAAAACTTCTATATTTTCTAATTAGTACCTCTTTTTTTCTCTACACAGAAAAATATTTTAAAGCTCTGCATAATGTTAATTCTGGCTGCATTCAAGGTGGCAGCAAATCAGCAGCTCCAAGTAGTAACTGACACATGAAAGGACCAACCACTTTAGCACACACTGTAGGCTGAATCGTGCGACCTTAGTGTGCTTACGTGCATTTGAACAGAATGGTGAATTGTTTTCTAAAAGCACACACATTTGGATCTCTTGCCTATTTTAATTCTAATAAAAATGAATAGTACAATGAAAATAAGTTGCCCTTTGGCCTCAATTGTATCCTTTGTTTTTAGTTCACACTTCTGTTAGCTTTCTTAAACCAAAACCACGAGTAGATGCTATCTTGACTCAGATCTGAGCTTGGTAAATGAGTCATGACCTTCAGGTATACAGAAACGAATGGTCTTTGTGATATTTCTCATGTTTGTAGAACCAGTCTCTTCCCCCACCCCCTACCAATTTAAAAGTTATTGCCAAAATATCCTCCCTGGGTTTAACGGTAGAAAAGAGAAACATAAAGGATTCTTAGGTTGTTGAACACATTGTGAGCTTATTGATTTTATTTCCTCTTCTATTTGGTGGGCTGGGGGCAGAACCTAGGTCTTCATGTAGCAGGCAAACACTTCGGAGCTACCCTCACAGCCCAGGGTGCTCTGTGATCTTGAGAGAAGGTGCAGACAGCACCATTATATATGATTAACAGCGATGGAGACTAATAACAGAATGTGTGCTCAATCCCAAACCTTCGTGGGTTTTTTTTTTTAAAGTTGTTACAGTCCATATAATTTTACTGGCTCCAAGCGTGTGTGTTTTTTTTTCTGGACATGACTCACGTTTTTTCCCCCTTTGGAGATGCTAAAAGTCTCTGTTTTGATAACATCCAATCACATGACACTGTTGGTCGAAAGGAATTAAAATACACTTTGATTTTTCTTGTCTCTGTCCTAGGTGCTTTTTTTTCTTTTTCTTTTATTTTGGTTATATCATCGTTTATTGAACTTCCTTAGGTGGCTTCAAGCCACCAGGACACAGGTACCTCCAACACCCCTTCCTCTTCAGCTCTTCTGCAGAATTTGGCCTTCGTGATGACAGCCTCCAGTCATGATGTTTGCAGTGGAGATCCTTGTCCGCTCACTGACCAGTGCACAGTTTATCCAGGTTGACAAGTTGGGTGGGAGCTCTGGTTCCTCGTTAAGTGGTACGCAGACCAGCTCTCCCACCTGGGTGGTCTTTGTCTAAGTTGGTCTTGTGGGGAAGCATAACTCCAGCATTCCCATGACCTGGATGCCTGCAGTGCTTAATGATGTGTGACTTCAGACTTTCTGGGTCTTCTTCAGTCTGTATGGCATGGTGGCAGCTGAAAAGAAGGGGAGGCATCCTGGAGGTGTCTCAAGGTGACAGGTGTGGGGGTGAGTCCTATGCCTTTTGAAAGGAGGGTCACGGCTCTGCTTGAGTTCAGATACTCGAAATTCCCATGTGTAAGTCAAGATTGTACCTTTCCTCTCCTTATTTGTGAATGCGTATGCATGGGACAGAGCATCTAGAGAGGTCAGAAAAGTGTTTTGGAGTCCCTTCTTTCATAGTCTCCTTTTTCATGAGTTCCAGGGATTAAACCCAGCTATCACACTTGCATGGCAATCACCTTACTTCTTGAGCCATTTGTCCACCCCTGACTTAGGGTGGGGAATATTTTAAAATAATGTCCAATATAGCAGTGTGTCTGAAAGCATATTTTTAACTTCTCTATTTTACTCTGCCGCTTTAGAGTCTGTTTTTAAGTAGTAAGGATGACTGTATTAGATCCCAGAATTGATGAGGCAAAGCTCAAAAGATATGTTGGTTTTTATTTTATTGAGTGCTGTCTGAAAGGAAACAAACTGTTTTGTCTGGGCTCAGGCTTTCCGTCATCACTTTAGTCTTCTAGTATTCTCTTTCCCTGGTCACAGGCAGGCAACAATAAAACAAATAGCATGATCTCAGAACATAAAACATAGAAAACATACTGTGAGATTATCTGGAGTCATTGAGGGAAAATATTACCAATAAACCTGACCTTTATGGTAAGTAGTTCTTCGTATGACACTAGTGTTATGAGCATGCCCCTGTTATACCAAGGATCAGCTCTTGATATTTGGGACTTTTTAGAAAGTGTGTTCCATTTTAAGATACAGCAGGGATAGATTTATCAGTTAAATAGTTGTGTGGATGTGACCCAATTTTTATTTATATGTGTGTATCTCAAAATATTTTACAAGCCTCTTAGAAGCATTTCTCTTAATTAATTTATGAGATAAGTTACTTTTGATCTAGCTGATTTCATGCTGAAAATAAGTAGCTTGAATAATTCAAACATTCCTGTTTGTTGGGGACTCTTAAAATTCTTGCAGACATCCATCTCAGTCTTGTGTGTTCCATAGTAGTGTCACGTAGTCAGGACAGTTTAGATTTTGGGGGTGGGGCACTTAGTAGTTTTTGCTTCAAGAACATCTGGAAATGGAAGTGGTAAAGTTGTGTCTGGGTTTCAGCGTGTTTCTTGACCACTGCAACCCCTCTGTCGCCATACATGGTGTGGATATTTGGGGTTTGTCTCTAATTTTAGGCATAAGCGAGCTGATCTATGTATCTTCATGTTAGGTAGATGTCCTGGCTTTGTGCTTGTAGCTACTGTATCTCTTGGCACAACACCCTCTTCACAAACTTTCACACTGTAATTCCTGGTGCTGTGTGATTTCCAGAAATCTGGCACGAGAATGGGTTCTTGTTTGCGTTTTCTAACTGCAGTGGAGCTGTTAATAAAGAGATTGATGATAAAGTTGTCGAGAAGAGACAGTTGGGCAGAACTACTCCCCATGAGTGACAGAGGGCATGATCTGCCTTCATAGCCAAGAATGCCGCCCCCAGCAGAGAACCGACCGTGCTTGGACATGGTGCCAAAACTGTTGGAGCTTTTACTGCACTGTTAGGCTCCTGTGTCTCTTGCATATTTCCTGCCTTTTCATTTTTAAGTCTCAGGTTCATGAGATGTTCAGAAAAGATATGCATTGTGCCCTTTCCACTGCGAATAGTCATTTCTTATGAATACGCATTAATTCACCATGCCTGATTTGACTTAGTGAATATTAAGTTTTACTCTGAAAACAAAAGCTGTAGTTTTTATTATAGAAAGCCTGCATTTTTTCCCCTTAGACTTTCCTTCATGTCCTGATGAGGTTGTACTGGCTAAACAAGGGTATTGAATGTCATAGAAGTACCAGTGTGACTCAGCTTCCCATGCTGCTGGCATTCGGTCTGTCTGCAAAGGGGTTTTAGCAACTAGAATTTTGGCTTGGGTGGGCTTTTCTCTCTCTTTTTT
>LOEQ01000448.1:768996-779067 GCA_001685075.1 Bramus lutescens | reverse complement strand
CTTTATTAACCAATGAAAGTAACACAAAGACAGATGACCCTCCTACATCACTGGGGAGCTATGTTTTGCATGCCTGTAGCAACTACATGGTGAATGGGAAAAAACTGACCAGGTTCTGCCTCTGCCATTAAGAGCTTCCTGTTGTACCAGGAGTGTGCCAGCATCTAAGACTTCATATCCTAGACATGATGGTGTGTTATATAGATGATCTCATTGCATTCTCCTAAGCCTTCAAAACTGCTGTGAAAAAGGGTGATAGGGGAGAATACTTTTCAAGACCCTGGGCCTTCTAGAAGACAGAGCCAGTTGCTAATGTGGGATTATAGGAGTGATGGGACAGGGCAGGGCACCTGGCTATGCCACGCACAGTTCCAGCACTTCACGACAATGCCCTTTTTCTTCTCCACACAACCGGATGAGGATGAGCCAAAGGAGTCAGTGAAAGCCGGCAATTTGCCTAAGGAAGCTAGGATTCAAACCTGTGACCCTTCTAAACAGGCAGGTCCTGAAGTCTTTGAGTACCAAAAAGACCTCAAAGCAGAAGCAATGTACTGTTGTCCTGTCCACACTCCTGGGAAGAGGTTCTGATGTGAAGCTTCTTATTGCTGTGTACTGAACAGCTCATGAGAGGAACCCCAGCCTGTGGGAATGCACTTGGCAGATGGAAGGGCTTTAGAGTTGGGGGAGGGGTGGTGAGCCACTTCCTCATTGTCTCCCAGTCCATCCTTACCTGTCTAAGCCCTTTCTGACTGAGAAAAGCAAGTTTGCAAAGGAAACTTCTTGGCCAAAAGAAAGACAGCCCCACAGCTGGCCCTGGAAAGTGGCTTCCAGGTGTCAACAAACCATTGTTGGCCTAGAACTCATTTCAGTCAAAACCCAACGTGGTATTGCTGCCCTAATACTTCCTTAGCTAGTTGCTAAAAGCACCAAGGGGGATGGATGCCAAATTCACATTTGGCATTAGCAATTTGTCCTCCTGAGGAGCAAGCAGACTGACTTCAAAGTAACGCCTGTGTTCCTCAAAAATGTGTTCCTGCCCTAATGGGTGAAGGGAAGACTCAGGAAGGAAGACAGGCAGGCAGAAGCCAATCTGTCAGGAGTCTGGCTATCAAAAAAAGTCTATCTCTGGAACCCAGCCCTGAATCTCAGAACCAAGCAGGAATGGAATAGCATCTAGGGACATCATGGTAGCCTGTGCACCAAGGTCACCCTCTAGGGGTAGAATGGTATGAGCTCTCCTGAGTACCAAAGCAGGAGGGCTATGAGCTTGTGTTCCTGCTTTCATGGCTCACAGCCACTGTCCTGCACACCTGTCACAAACCCAAGGGCTTCCTGCTTGCTAGGTAAGTGTGCTCTGTCACCCCAGGCCACAGCTGATAAGGTGTGTTGTTTGTTTGTTTGTTTTTCTTTAAAACTAAATCTCATTATAGAGCCTTGGCTAGCCTGGAACTTGTTGTGTAGACCAGGATGACCCTAAACACACAGAGATCTTCCTACCTCTGCCTCTCAGTACTGGGGTTAAAGGTGTGCACCACCATGCCTGGACCGTTAACTGACTTAATTTGTTAGTCTTGGGGATATGGGGCAGCTGCACCACATGTGGAGGTCAAGAGACCACTTTTCAGGAGCTGGTTCTCTTTGCACCATGGGTTCAGGGAACCAAACTGAGGTCATTAGGCCGGTGCAGCAAGTGTCTTTGCACACTGAGCCATCCTTGGCAACTCCCTTGAAAACTTTTTATTTGCTTGTTTGGTTGGTTGGTTAGTTTTTTTCAAAACAGGGTTTTTCTGTGTGTAGCCCTGGCTGTCCTGGAACTCACTCTGTAGACCAGGCCAGTCTCGTGAACTCACAGAGTGCTGGAATTAAAGGCATGCATCTTCACCGCTTGGCTTAAGATTTATTTCTGTGTGTGTGAGTGCAAGTGCTCTCGAAGGTCAGACACGTTGGTGCTGGGAACCAAGCCAAGGTGGAGGGAGGAGCATTTCTCCAGCCCTGCCCCTTGCCAATTTTAAGAGCAGCACACCTTGAACCACTGGGGGTGTGTCCAGTCATATAGACTAGCAAGCAAACTGCACCAAGTTCTCCAGGAACAGCCTGGAGAAGGGATCGAAGAGCAGGGCTCAGAGCTGAAAGGCAGGAGCAAGAAGTTGGAGGGAAATTCTGGAATAGAGCTGACTTTGTCCCCAAGCCTGGCATACAACATGTTTTCATGCCATTGGCTTTTCCTTCCCCATACCACTGGAGGAGAGTATTGAGTACTACCCAGGAATCCTACATGCATGAACACTGGTCTTCAGGATCCCTTGATGGCACTGTGCACACTGCATGGCCAGAACACACTTATTTAGTTAACATGTTTGGCCTCCATATGAGGGACCTTTTAAAGATATTCTGGGTCTTGACCTACATGAGTAAAAATTGAATTAGACATGTCTGTTTTTAGATAGGATCAAAAAAGTTACAACTAGAATGTGTGGCTTCCAGCCAATTCTTTCCCTCGGAGCCTCAGTTTTTTCATCAATAAAATGAGGCCCTTAAGTGGGGGTTCTTGGAGGACATTCTGGCTCCGAGTCACTTGGGTTCTAAGAGTCTACTGGTAATGCTTTCCCCTAGGAAACCATTCTAAGAAAGACTCGGGTCTCCCCTCGCCAGTGGCAGTGACCCCTTTCCAACCTGCCCTGGCCCACCAGCCGACTACCCCTGGTGTGCCCCATTCCTGTCTTTGTTTGCTTGTTCTAGAAGAGAAGGGCCCTGGTCCCTCCTGGCTTCTTGGGGGAGGGGGGTCCTGATGAATACAGATACAGCCTCATTTGCATATTAGCCCTGGTGCCAGTCTGAACTCAGCTGTGTGCAGCGTAAGGTGAAATGCAGATTCCCCCAGCCTGGCCACGGCTTCTCCACACTGCTAATGGAAAAGCCTTCTGAGTGGGTCCACATCGCATATGCATAAGCTGGCCCTTGGCTCCAGTGGGTGGAGGATGGGCACTGCTTTGCCATCCTTCCTCTGACTGCTTCCTTGAGTTTCCTGTGAGATTCGCAGGCCACCTGGGCTACATGGCTATTTAAAATGACTTGATCAGGCCCTGGGTTGGCCTCTCGAGGGTTCTGTGAATACTGAATCCAAACCCGAGCCTTCTGGTCACTCTCAGCATGTCACCAGGAGCCCTTGGGTGAGGGTCATCTTCACTTGCTGGGGTGGGGGGAGGTGAAGGTCAGCTCCTCTCCCAGACCATCAGCTTGTCTTCCTCAGTGGCCCCTGACCTGAGCCATTGGCCTTGCTAACCCTTCTCCCCTCTCTGCTGTCCTCCTGGAGGGGTGATAGAAACATCAGGGTGCTCCTGATGTCTGGGGTGCCCACCACTGGTGTGATTCAGCATTTGGACCTCACATCCGAGCCTCCCTCACACACAGGGAAGCCCTTTGTCACCGCATCAGGCTTCAAGCCTTGCTGAATCTTGTCCACATGTGTGCAAGCTGAGCCTAGGAGGAAAGGGCAGTGTAGGGGGTCACTGAAGCCTTTGAGGGGAGACCAGGAAAGAGCAGGCATGAACTTGTGCATCCGTGGCCACTGCACGCTTAGGACCCATCCCTTCAGATGCTATGGTGGAGACGTGGGGTAGAGTGCTTGTGGGTGTGTGGGTGGTGGGTGCTGTGGTGGGCTAGCCTGTGGCTTCCTCTGTTTTCTCTTAGCCCCACGGGGTCTCCTGGACACCCAGCTCTCCTTCCACTCCTCAATGGGAAAGCTGGATGAGCGGAGAGCTAAATTGAGTTTATATAGCTTCCCTTTATATATTTAGCGATAAGAAGTTCATTTAGGGATTAGGGACTGCTTCTTGTCTATGCATCATTAAGCATAGCACATCTGCTACCGAGCTGGCAATCAGCAGAATATTGAGAAAAGTTCTAAAGAAATCTTTGCCTTGCTTCATTTTCCTGCGCTCTGGCTCTCAGACTGGTAGGCAGGGTACAGAGGGAAACAGCCAGAACCGTCGAAGCCCCACCTCAAGAGCTCTGATTGGTTCAGCGTGGTAAAAGCAGCTCACCTCTGACCTGCCTTTCCGGGTGTGTTGGCTCGTGTGTGTGTGTGTGTACACACATACGTGTATACAGGCAAAGCAGAGGACGGTGTCAAGCACACAGTCTGTAGAGAAACTGTGTGCCAGCCCCCATAGTGGCCTTGAGAGGAAGGTGGACACCTGGTCAAGTCTTCTACACTGTTCTATGGCCAGAAGCTAGGGCAAGGACCAGGCTTAGGAACCATGGCTGTGGGCAACCTTGACCATAATGCTTCCCCTCTGTGCTCCTCCATCCCTGGTCTGTAAAAACAGTGTATGACATGGTGGTCCAGTCTGCTGAGTGAGAGAAGACCAAGGAGAAGGGGAGGCTGTCAATGATGGTTGTCTCATGCTGCAGCCATGGCAACTGGCAGTCTGATCTCTGCTCTTCCCACTTAGCTGAAACTGTTGGCAGAGGTTTCTGTCCCACCTGGTCCCGCAGTCGTTTGGTCCCTAAGAAACACACAGAGGTCTACATTAATTATAAACTGGTAGGCCTAGTAGCTCAGGCTTCTTATTAACTAATTTCTTTAACCCATAATTCTTGTCTGTGTTAGCCACATGGTTTGGTACTTTTATTAGCGAGGCGTTCTCATCTTGTTTCCTCTGTGTCTGGATGACTGCAGACTGAGCTTTTTCTCTTCCCAGAATTCTCCTGTTCTCATCATCCTGTCTCTACTTCCTGCCTGATCATCCCACCTATACTTCCTGCCTGGCTACAGGCCAATCAGCGCTTTATTAAATTAAATTATATTAAAACAATATAACTGACAAATATTTAAAGGGTATAAGATCATTGTTCCACAACATGAAACCCCAGCTTGGTGGCTGCATGGGGGCAGCAGCATGTGCAGGTCAGTGTTTTAGAAAACTCTGGACACACTCAGGGAACTGGTGACTGAGTATCTGACTTCTGCGACAAGGTGCACGATCTGAGTCTCTTCCCACCAAGGCAAGAAGGTTCCAGTTGGCTCCAGGGAATTCATAGATGGCCTGAGACTTCCCCATCACCCCCTAGGCTACTGTCCTGTGGTGTGACATGTGGCTGGTTAAACTGCAGGTGTCACTGTTAGCCCTGGAATGGGGGCTCAGTAGGCTAGCCTAATGAACAGCCTACAAAGGAGTCTGCCCTGCCCATCAGGTGGCTGCAGCTGGCACTGTGCCCCTCCTTTCCTGCTGTCCCCTCCTCAGCCGCAGGGACAGGCAGATGTGACCCATACCTAAATAAAGTAGAGAGATTAGAGAGCCACTGTAGCTTGCTTGCCCTGAAGAGGGGTGCTCACCAGGGGACACCTGGAGCATCTCCCCTGCCTCCCCTTGCCTGCTTGGGGAAGCAGGGTGCTTCCCAATCTGGAGGCCCCACAGCCAAGTCACCATGGTAGGAGAGGGGTCCAGTGGCCTCAGGACTCAGGGCAAGGCAGAGAAACCGCGAACGAGAAGTAGAGCACCCAGGGTCTGTGCGCACTTGGAGGCTGCGGAGCTGAGGGCGAGACAGGTGTCTCGTATGAAAGTGCTTTTAAAGCAACTGGCTGGAGGCGTTTATTTTTATACTGTGTAGCCCAGGCTGGCTTTCAGCTTGGGAACTTCCTGTCTCAGTCTTCCCAGTGTTGGGATTCCAGGGTGGGATGTTTGTTTTTAATCCCCAAAGTATAGCTCCCCAAGCTTCTTGTCCTCCTACTTCTCCCCGCATTGAAAGACAACCCTAGGACCTGGGGCACTGTCTTCTGCATTTTATTTTTGAGACAGGGTCTCATGTATTCTAGGCTAGCCTCAAAACTTGTAGCGGAGGGTGACAGTGAACTTCTGATCCTCCTGCCTGTACTTCCTGGGTGCTGGGATTGTAGATATGTGTGGTCATGCCTGGTTTATGCAATGCTGGAGATTAAACCCAGAGCTTATGCGTGTTAGGCAAGCACTCTACCCTACTGAGCCACACCCTAACCCCACCCCTTCCCTTTAATTCTCCATTTCACTCTGGACCAAGGCCTCTTGGATGTGAAAAGAAAATGTGCAGAGTGTAGCGTTTGATGGGGACTCTGTCTAGAATCCTGTCCATGTCCCCAAATTGCAGATGGAGAAGCTGCCTGGATCATGGGTTTCCTTAATTTCTATTTAAAGAGAAGAAGAAAGACATTTATGTGTATGTTCATATATGTATACCTATGTGTACATGTCTGGATGCATATGAATATGCATGTATGTGTATGGATATGGATGTGCATATGTGAGCTCCTGTATGCATATGTGTGAGAGAGCACATGTGTACATATCCATGTTATGTATGTGCATGTGTGAGCACTGGTATATGTGAGTGTGCATGTATGTGTGATTATATGTGAGTATGGATGCATATCTAAGTGGATATGTGTGAGCATGTATGTGCAAATCCATATTGTTAGCATATTTACATATCTATGTGTATGTATAAGCATGTGTGTACTTAGTCCTGTGTGAGCACAGGTGCATAGCCATGTGTATGTATGTGTGCATATGTGAACTTGTGTATGAATATCCATGTATGTACATACCCATATTGTGTCATATGTACATATCTGCAGGTATGTGTGTGTATTCATGCACACATGCACATGAGGATGTTGAGGAGCAGAGGCAGGAAATATTTTCAGACCTTAAGGAAAAAGAAAAATTTCTGAGGAAGAACTGTTCATGGGCTGTGACCCCAGGACAAATGAAAATCCCTGTCTGTTTTCCAGCAGGGTCTTCACGTTCCTGTTAGGAGCTGGTGGTGGAGCCTCAGAGCGGGATGTCCCGTAGTCATGAGGACAGGACCGTGGCTGCCCAGCTAGGTGGGGTCTTCCCAGTACCCACGTCAGATTCATTCCAAGGACAGAAACCCAGGATCAGCTGGTTTTGGTTTGCTTCCTTCAGTTGCTAAAGCGTTAAAGGCCGAAGAGAAAAAAGATGCAGGAGGCGCAGCAGCCGCGCGAGCCTCCACAAAGATCTTTTTAGTGTCAACTTAAATGTACACAAGCAGCGGATGATGATCTCTTTTATTGGACTAACGTTTATCCAGTAATATCCACACACTTTTAAAACCATCGAGGCCTCCTCTTCAGGTGTTCATTTGAATAGAAATAGCTGAATGAGTGTTTTTATAATTGATCCCCTGAGAACTGAATGTCTGTGCTGCATAACCAACATTTTCCCGTTGCTGAGGTTTTTTTCCCCCCAAATTGCCACTCTGCAAAATTAGGATTTTGTATAGTTTTGATAAGAGAATTAACCTCCCATGTGCCAAACTCCCTGAGCTTAAGGGGTTCCCTAAGAGCTGGCCTGGGCAGGTTGTCCAAGACACCTCGCTGCTTCTGGAGCCTTTGCTCTGTCTCGTGCTCAGTCACAGAACCCTAGAGATCTTAGAGGGAGGTGGACTGATGAGGGAGCAGAGGCAGAGGAGGAAGTGAGGGGCTCCTGCTGGCCCTGAGCTGGGGGAGCTGGCCCCTCTGACTTGTCCTTCTGCACTGGTCAGAGACCCACTAGTAGGCAAGCACTGCTAACTGGGCCACCCTCCATGGTGCTGGGCATCTGTCAGCTTTCCTGTCCCCTCCAATGCTTCCTGGTGCCTGCTAAGGGTTTCTTAGGGGGGTCATTGTTTTAGTTTGGGGGTGATACATTTTCTTCTTTGTACATTTAAAAATGTAGTAAATATAAAGTTGAAAATAAATATTAAGCTTATATTGTTCATTCTTCCATTGTTTACATTATTTATTGCACATGCGTGCATGTGTGTGTGTGTGCACACGCGTGCACACAGTACACATAACATACACACACAGGCAGGGGTGGGGAGAGAACTGGGATCCCGTTTCTTGAGTTTGAAAGCCATCAGGTCTCATCTGGACACATACACAGCCTCTCTCGTCCTCGGGCACTGTTCATTACCATCAGTTCCGCATCAATCCGCAGCTACTGTGAACTCCGCCATCCCCCACTCAATCTGGGTGGGTGTGTGCTCTTCTGACTGTGCAAAAAGAAAAGTTGGTTTCTGACCACGCGAGCATTAGACGTATTTATTTATTTATTTATTTATTTATTTATTTATTTATTTACAATTAAAGCAAGCTCTTTTATTTGTGTATACCACTGCCTCCCCCTAAAGGCAGGGTTTGAGAGCTTGGCACTGGAACTGAGGAAGACAGGTCTTTAGAGTTCCCAGGCAGTGGGTCACCAACTGGGGATTGGGGCAGACAAAACAGGTGGTGCTGCAGGAGCAGAACAGAAACATAACCAGTTAGCATTGGACTGATTTAAAACAGGCCCCGACGGTATTTACGGGGAAGGTAAATACCTTTGTGTCCTGGAGGTGATGAATTTGTCTTGTGCACCAGGGACTACATACAAGTCGTGGTTCTGAAAATCAAGTGCAGCCCCTGGCCTAGGCATCCAGGGTCCCCAAATCCTTCCAGGTCTTTGCTGCTCTGGACCTCCCCTGAGACATCAGGTAGGCAGCTTCCAGCTATAGATAAAGGAAATCTCAGAGGTTGATAGTCAATTGACAAAAACAGGCCCAGTGTGATTAGTTCAACACCTCTACAACATTTCTGAGGCCCCTCGTGTCTTGATGGTCCCTGGCCACTCTTTGCCTAGGAGGTCCTAGTCCGTCATGGTGGCAGAGGGGCAGCCCCAGTTCAGACATGTTGTTCAGATACCGTGAACAGCGAAGGTAGAAAGGAATGGATTTGTTTCCTCTTCCTTCTTCCCTTCCCATCCCAGGAAGCAGCCTTTCCCAGCAGTCCAGGCTTCTTTCCCTTTCGGCTCCCAGCCCTTATGTTGGTTAGAGCCAGGCCACACACCATTTCTAAGACAGTCACTATAGGAGGCTCCAGGCTGGGTCCCATGTCCATGGGCGGGGCCTTCTTGCCCATCTGTCCTGGAACCCTAAACCCTTGCCCCCTCCACCCTGAGGCCCTCTTGGGCTATGGGCAGTGGCCTCTCTTAAGCTACAGTTTCCAGCAGACCAAGACAAAGTGACCAGAACACCATCTGTCCCGGAGCCGTCAGTTCAGGAGACACCTGGGTCTCCCCGAGTCCTTTGAGAGCCAGTCCAGGAGTATGGAGATGATCCTGATTTTCTGGATCTCAGGTGGTCCTCCTTGTCCCCCCACCATGCTTCCCTGCTGTGTTCCCTCTCAGTAGCACCCAACTTCGTACACGCAGTGGTGGCACTGCGATGGCCAACCTTTCCCATCCCAAGGGAAACCTTCCTGAAAGCAAAGCTAGCCCAGATGAAAACAGGGAGGAGATGCTGAGACAGGCCCCGAGGAAGGACATCAGTGGGATGCCTGGATCCAGCCGTACCTGAAGCAGTGCTGCCCCCAACGCAATCATTTATGGAAGGTGTCTTAGCTTCTTTTCCTTGTTGCTGTGATTAAAACAAAAAAGTAACCTGACAAGAGCAACTCGAAGCAGAGAGGGTTTATTCTGGCTCATAGTCCGAAGACTCAGTTCATCATGGTGGGGTAGTCAAGGCAACAGGAGCGGGGAAGCAGCTGGTTACATCACATCTACGTCAGGAAGCAGAGCGGAATGACTGCTGCCGTTCAGCTCCCTTGCCCCATGTGTGTAGTCCAGGATCCTAGCCAGGGAACTGTGCCGCCCACAGTGGACACTTCTTCCCACCTCACAGCAATCAAGATAACCAACCCCACAGGCATGCTCAGATGATTCTAGATCTTTCCTACAGTTTCCACAGTCATCACAGCCGCAGACCTACTTCCTTTGACACAGTCTGAGCTAGGTTTCTGTGGGGTCTGCAGATCCTGACCAGACTGCTCATGTCGTAACCCTGCTCCTCCAAACCAGGATCCCGTGGCCACTAACACTGCCCCTGTACTCCGCAACCTCACCTTCTCCTGGACTGGACCTGCCCCCAACACTGTTCTCCTGTTCCTGACTTTATAGTGTGTGGCTCTGGAGCCTGCCTTTCCCACGCCTTCACTGGACCCTGAAAACTGGGCAGCTGGTGACTTCTGGGCAGCAGCCCTCAAGCCACACAGAG
>LOEQ01000448.1:728528-738818 GCA_001685075.1 Bramus lutescens | reverse complement strand
AGGATATAATATTACCTAAATAAACAAGAAGTAAGCAGCTTCCAAAACTCTAGAAATGACAGAGACTTCTCACTGCCTGGACAGTTACCCAAAGTGTCTCTATTCTTTTCTGTCCAGAATTACTTCCCAAGCTCTCTCAGGTTTTACGTGGAGTTCATTAACCACATTGGAGCACCAACTAGCCTGTTGGTCTGGGGTTCAGTGGGCTGGGGAGCTTGGAAGGGATCGTCAGAGGACAGAGCCATGGGTGAGGGGTGTCTTTTACCAGGGCCACAGGGACCCAAGTGCCAGGAGATGTTCCTGAGACAAAGAGGGAAGATCCACAGAGATGTTCCTGAGACAAGGAGGGCAGATCCACAGAGAGGGTGTCCCTCACCAGGCCCGCATGAAGCTGAGCATTAGGGTAAGATACTGAGATGGAGACATGGGGTGTGTCCCTTCTAGGGGATGTATGGAGCAGAATGGCAGGGGATGTTTCTGAGGTATTGATTTCAGGATTTTTTTCTGTCTTTTTTTCCAATAAATTTTTAAATTTATTTTACATTCTGGCCACAGTTATGTCTTAGGTTTCTTTTTTAAGGTAGCTATAATAATATAAGATCATAATCATCATTAGTTAATAACGGTGTTGGGACAACAAAATGAAAAGTTCACATCCCACACTGCCCAGCGCTCCTCCATCTTGTCCTCAGAGCATCTCAACACCGAGGAAAACCTAGTGAAGAGATGAGAGAGAACCCTGCCCACATCCCACAGCTAATTAGTGGCGGGGCAGGTCCAAACCTAAGCATTGCATGAGGGAGGGGAACACCGACTTTCCCAACACCCACACAGCTTTCTACAAAGTGTGAAGCCCTTCCACAGTTGGTCTCCTAAAAATCCACATGGCACCTGTAGGCATTAACAGGTTCAGTTCATAGGAGAGGAAATCCAGGAAGATGCAATGGGGAAGACATTGGCAAACTACAGAGAGAGGGCTCGAACCCACCTAGGGCTGTCTGGGGCTGTCTGGAGCTCAGGGTCAGGGATATTCACTGGCTGTGCCATGCGTTTCCCTTGCATGTCAAAGTCAGTTAGATAAACGCTTTTATTTTTTCTTAAATAAAATTTCAGGAAATTGTTCTCTTTCTACTCTGGGTAGATATATCTATTCTTCTGTGTTCCCAGGTCAGTAGTCAAGTCTTCCTGCAGGATTGGAGACTGCCACAGGCATCCCTGTGTTTGTCAATAAAGTTTTATTTGTTCATGCAAAATGTCTGGCACCAAGTGTGACTGAGGCAGGCTGGCCCTCAGAACCTGAGATAGTGACTGTCTGTTGACCTTGTCTTAGAACCCACAATAGCCCTTGTTGGTTAAATAAATAACAAGTTCAAGGTAAAAATATTAAAAAAATCCAGTTAATGGTGTTGCAAAAATAGTGCTCTGTTGGTTTTCTAGTTCTCTGATATGATTGAAACAGATGCAAACTAAATAGATGAAAGACTTTGGTCCAGGCATGCTATCCTGATGGGGTGGTGACAAGGAAGTCACACTCAGGATGGTAACAGGATGCTCTTGCCTTCTGGGGCTATAGATGTCTCACGGTAAGTGGAGTTGAGCAGGAGTCACACTCCTACTGGAGTTGATCTGCAAAGTGACAAGCAAGCCTCCCATGGTGTGGGAGAGGGCTGGGGATGCACGTGTTGAACTCTCATCTGCTGGCATAGGGTTCTCCATTCCAGACCAACTGGCATTCATCGCCATGTGCATTTGGGCAGATGGGCTGCCGTCAAGGCCACTGTAATTTTAGAAGGATCTCCACAGTCATGTGACTGGCCTCCTGTGGTCAGGGCAGTCACAGCTACCACCTGACTGGCAGTGTTGCAGCCTGGGTAAGTGTTACTCTGGGCTAAGGACTCCTGCCCCAGGACAGCTATGCCCATCCTCCAATCACTGTCAGTGGGAACCTGCCCATCAGCTAGCTTGGTGCTGGAGGTCTGAGGGTCACGTCAGGTGATTCCTTTTTATCTAAGGGTTTTCTGTGGCCTTGATTGATCAGCTTGCTGTTTCTCATAGTCCTGGTAGTTGCTTGGATTTTCTCAGAGGTAGGGCTCTCTCACTGCCTCCCAGAGAATATTGTCCCCCAAGCATAACGGCCACTTATCAATGTTCTCAAAGCAGCAGTAAATACTCAAGAATGAATCAAGATGAGTCCTGCTCACAGTCCCTCATAGGAGGGAGTCATAGAAAGTCATTAGGTCCTCCCCTGAGATTCTAACCAATCCCTTCGGAACCCCCTCCCCTTTCTGCATGTGATCTCAGGAGATGCTGACTTATATGGAGGGTAGAAGGGGGAACTCTAGCTATATAGATGTGCTAGCTAATGTTCTGTTGCTGGAATAAAACACCATGAGTGCAGCAATGGATAAAAGAAAGCATTCAGTTGGGTTTGTGGTTTCAGAGGGTTAAAGTCTATGATGACAGAGCAAAGGCATGGTGGCAGGAACAGCTGAGAGCTCACATCTGGATTCACTCAGGATCAGAGACAGCCCTGGAGATGATGGCAGACTTCCTAAGCTTCAAAGCCCACCCCCTAATGACTCACCTCCTCCAACAAAGCCACACCTCTTAATCCCTCCCAAACAGTTCCACCCACTAGGGACCAAGTATTCAAACATATACATCTTATGGGGGGTCTTCTTATTCAAGCCACCATAATATCTATGGGCAAATTGTCATCTATGATGGGGTGAGGCTCTTGATTATGTGGCTGCTCGGGATGGGGGTCACCCCTACTCCTGTAACTCCTCACCCCTGTTCTTTTAAGTGATCACATCCAAATCATTGCTTCTCCAAGCTAGTCTTGGGTGGCATGGTTCCTTGGTCTGCCAGGGCCATCTGGGATGAGTTTATGACTTCCCAGGAAACGTTCACATGGCACCTCTTTACTGCAGTGTTGGGACGATTGTGTGAGAAAATACAAGTGGTGGCTCAGATAAAGTACGTGTGCAAAGACATAGTGTATAGCGTCTATACTACTGTGTGGACTAAGGTCGTGTAGCACCTGTACTATGTGTACTAGGGTACTACACCTGTAGCATACAGCCTGCACTACAGGACAGTTCATGAGTCAGGCAAGGGGCTGGGAGACTGAAACACACACACCTACACAGAGACAGAGATGCGGGTCATCCTTGAAATAAGAATGCCCCCTTTATTGCGTTCCAGGGCAGCTTATATAGGGTCTCCTTGACTAATGGCCACGCCCTAGCTCTCGGGATCCTTCAGCTGCAAGCTACCAGAAACCACTCCCTTGCCATCAGGGTCACGTGCTTAGAGCAGCTGCAAGCATAGGAAAACAAATTGTTTACTCTGGAAGGCAGGGGGTCATATGAAATTCAGGGCCCGGGGGTTCCACAGTCTCCAACAAAGTGGTCTTGTTGCTGTCAATTTCCAATGAGGTGAGACCTAGAATGTTGAATCCTGAGGAAGCAGGGGGCTGGTCCAGGTCATCTATTTATCATTTGTCTACTGATCTATCATTCTAGACATGAACTCCCAAGGACAGGCATCAGAGTTCAGACTCCTCTGTTAGTTCTTAGAAGTGTGTCTTCTGGATAGATGCTGTAAGCTCAGAGCTTTGGGCAGAATTGGGGCATTCTGAACCAAGGGAGGGATTAGATTATATTATTTTATTGTATTATTGCTAATTAGTTATGTATAAATTCATTATATAATACTATTATATTAAGTGTAATTATAAATAGTGCTGACCCAGCGGGTTATGCGCTAGCTAGAACATGAACTTCTGGGGATTTTCCCATTTCCACCTCCAGGAGCAGAGCAGGGGGATTACAGGTCCATACTGCCCCTGTCTTTATGTGGGTTGTGGGGATTTGAACTCAGGGCCTCATGTTTCCATACTTTATCCGTTGAGCCATATACATGAAACCATGTGGTATTTCTTTGTGACTGTCAGTTCCACTTAGCATAATGTTCTCCAGGTTTAACTATGTGAGACACATGACAAGATCCATGTTAGCTTAAAGGTTGATAGCCTGTAAGTTGGGAGAATCTGGGCCATTGTTTTTAGAGTCATTGTTCCCTCCTCTCTGTCTCTGTCACTCATATGTTGACATGTTCAGCATCATCCCACATCATTAAGCCTCTCTTCATTTTTCTTCATCCTAGTATTTTCCCAGGAGTGGATTGCTTACTTTTATTTGCTTTATGAATTAATTTTCTGCTAAGCACACATGATCTTGGGGTCCGTGGTGACGTTTTCAGATATGCACATCTATGGATTAGTTCTTCTGCTCCATCCATAAGCTTATAGATTCTATCTCTAACCCATTTCAGATCTGGTGTTGGGGACTTGGTGATTTGTTTGTGTTTTTTTGTTTGTTTGTTTTTTGTTTTCATGACAGGGTTTCTCTGTAGCTTTAGAACCTGTCCTGGAACTTGCTCTGTAGACCAGGCTGGCCTCGAACTCACAGAGATCCACCTGCCTCTGCCTCCTGAGCACTGGGATTAAAGGTGTGCACCACCACTGTCCGGAAAACTTTGTGATCCCCCACCCCTTGTAGTTACTGTGTTTTTCAGCTCCAAGATTTTCATTCTGGTTTTTTAAAAATAATTTCTGTTCAATTGGTATCTCCATTTCTTGAGTCATGTGACCATGCTTTCATTTAACCTTTTGCAAGGCAGTGCCTTGTGACTTAAAAAGACGTGCTTACAACAGGTAATATTCCAAAATGTAGGTTCTCCCAGGCCTAGTTTCCGTGGTGATTCTCCACCCACTTTGCCTTTCTGCTTCTTTGCAGATCTCATAACTTCTTGTTGAAAATGATAATAGATTATAGCGTTGTCACTAAATCTGAGATGTTTTTATAGACTCCTGTGTTGGGCCGTTGCTTGGCATCTGATAGACTTTTGGAAGGCAGTTGTATCCTGAGGGCTCTCAGATAATCAGTGGGCGATGGTTCCATGGATGGAGTCAGGGTGAGGGATTCATAATGTGAAGGCATTATTGCTAGAGTAGAGACAGGCTTAATTGTAGGAAGTAGGTCACTAGGGGTGTGCCCTATCCAGATGTATCTTGCCACTGGCTCCCTCTCCCTTCCTCTCTACTTCTTGTCCACCACGAGGTGAGCGGCATTGCTCCCCCACATATCTAGGCTGTGATACCCAGACTCTCCTAAGGCCCACAGCAAGGAAGTCGGTTGCACATGGACCAAGTCTCTGACACCAATAGCCAAAATGGGCTTTTTTCCTTTCAGAATTCTCTCAGAAGTTTGTCACAAGGGCAAAGGGACTGGCACACATGGCTACCCCAGTCCTGCTTCTCTTACTTCTGAGAGTGGTCGCTGTCATCCTTTGATTTTTTTGCAGATAACTTTCCTAAACTAAATTTCTGGTCTCTATTTGGCAGATGTGCATAGCTACAGATGTGTGCCCTCAGTTAAATTGCCCTCATCAGTTTCATTTTGTTTGCTTTTTCCAAGCCTGGATCCCAGGACACACTGGTGTCTGTAGCATCCACTGTCTGCTGACCCATGGCGTGTCTGGCTAAAGAAACACTCAGAGTTCAAGGAATCCCAAAGGCCTTTTCTTTCACATTCTTTCAGCACACAGGCAGTCTGGGAAGTCTGGATACTTGGGCATGCTCAGTTCTCTCCTCCCAGAAATCTAGTGAGCTTACCATGACCCACTGGGGTCAGTACGCTTCCCACATCTCTCTATCCAATTCCTAGGTAGTCTGCTGATCTGTCCTGGCCCCAGCCAGAACCATAGTCCCACTCTGATTCCACAGCCTTCCTTTGCCAACAGGTTTGTGACCATCACCAACAAGGTGGCCAGGCACGGGATATCTATGCTCCTTCCTCAAACATGTCAAACCCCCTGGCACCGAAGATGCTGGTGTGAGGGGTTCACAGTGTGAGGATTCATAATCCTTGATTGCTTCAACTTGGGAGATGAGATTTGATGTGGGAACAGCACCGGTGAGACTGGGGACACACCGACTGCTCTCATCTAAGCTTCATGCTTTTCATGATGAACCAGGGCTCCATTTGGTGCGAAACCCTGGGTGGCTTACATATCTTTGTAAAGCTTGATTCTGAGATTGCTCACTCTGCTATCCTGGGCAGTTCTGCTTCCAATGACCTCTAAACATTCACAGTTGAAAATTATCACAGGAAACCTGAAGAAACTTTTCAAGAACCTTCCAGTGACCCCTTAACTGGTAAATCCTTGCTAAGAGCATTAGAAGGTGGGGCCTTATAAGTATCAAGGGGAGCTTCACCCACCCATCCATCTATGTCTCCATCCATCTCTGCCTCCATGCATGCATTCATGCATCATCTATCCATTCATGAATCCATCCACCCAACAATCCATCCGTGTATGCATCCATGTCCCCATGTGTCCATCTGTTCATTCATGCACCTACCCATCAATCTATGCATCCATGTATCTATTCGTTCATACATCCACCCACCAGTCCATTCATACATGCATTCATCTATCCATTCACCTACCCTATAGCTGCCTACCAATCTATTCATAATTGCATCCATGTATGTATTCACTCATGCTTCTACCCACTAATCCATACTTGCATGCATGCATCCATTTACCCTTACATCTACCTACCAATCCATGCAGGCATCCATCCATGACCCCATGCCTCCATGAATCTATGCATGCATCCACCCATGTATCCTTCCATCCTTTCCTTTATCAAGACTTTAGAGAATATTCGCTTGCAATCTTAACACTTTGCTGGAACCCCAGAGTTGAAAATCCAAACTCTTGTTCCTCAGAAGTGCACATAGGAAGGATGTAAGTTGTAATCAGGAGGTAGGCTGAGAGGCAGTGCAATGGAGAAGTACGCCCCAGCAGCCTTTGCAGGACTTCTAGGTCCCGCCTGCTCCTGCTCCACCGCCACCCGTACCCACGGACTCTGCAGCTGCATCTCTGTCCAGCTCTACTTCCTGCCGCAGCTTTAGACATACATTTTAAATATTCTCCATTGAGAACTGTTTCAGGCTCTGCATGACGGAGTGTCTGCAGACAGAAATAATCTGGACTTCTGCCCTTTCTTCTACAAAATTAATGATCTATGACTACAATAAAACTACCATCCCCTGTCATCAGTGGAATCCTAGGATATTTTGAGTTAAACGAACAAGCAACCAACAACAGCAAAATCTGTAAAGGCGGCAGCACAGACGCTCTGCTTTTCCTTTGGTGGTGTTTGCTTTTGCTGGACACGGAATCACAGCATTACCGCATTACTGTTGAAGCTTGCCTGGAGATTCTCTAGCTCCAAGCCTGGATTTACCTGATGGGGAGAAGGGACTGTGTAGCCGAGGACTCTGGGTCAGTGGCTCTGCCAGGCCTGAGAACTGACTCTTTTTGTGAGCCTAGTCTTTTCATTTTTGCAATAACTGTGTGTCTGTGTGCCACATGTGTGTGGGTGTCCCTGGAGACCAGAAGAGGCTGAAGGATCCTGAGGAACTGAGCTCCTGGCAGTTGTGGGCCTCCTGATGTGGGTCCTGGGAACTGAAAAGGGTCATCTGGAAGAGTAGTAAGCACCCTTAACTGCCCCTTAGCTGCTGAGCCATCTCTCCGGCCCCACTAGCTTGTTTCCGTTGTCTGCCGCTGGCCAGTCTAACTTTCCTGCAGAGCTGGAAGTAAGGCTGGTTCTGAAGCAGTCAATTGCCTGCTGCTTCCTCCTGTGGCTGCCTCTTGCTCTGTTGGTCTCATCCCCCTTTCCTCCTTCCCTCAAGCTCAGGGGATTTCATGAGACTGGCTGCCCTTCCCAGGCTGGGGACTCTGTGAGGCTGGTGAAAGGGCGCCTGGGTGGCGGTACTGGTTGTTAAAGGACAAACACATCTGCATTCTTATCTGCAGACACTCCCCTCCACTATCCCTGCTGCCCAGCAACCATGGACTAGGGCTTTTCTCTGGCCCTTGGGGCACTGTCTATTCTAAGTCCCTTCACCCTTAGCTGTGAAGTATGGGCCTGACTCAGCCTGTGCAACCTGTAGATGGGCCCCTGGCTCCTGTCTTGCTGCCTGGTGGGTAGTAGCCAGATTGTTCAAGTTATTTGAGCCTCAGTTTCCCCATTTTCAGTAAGGAACACTCTCTTCACAGGGCTTTGAGACTTAACACTAGTGCAAATATTTTGGTCTCTGCCTGGTTCTTCGTGTTCCTAGTCGTTGGACAGGATTATGACTAGGTGAATGGACCATGCTCTAGGTGGATCCACCCACCTCCACGGCCAATCACTCTTGCAGGGCACAGTTAGCACAACTGCAGACAGCTTCCCTGTACATCAAGAGACTTACCAACACCGGGCGTGACTAAGGAAACAGCTAGCAGCAATCATTAGGCAGAGTTTGGTTTTACAACCAAGCAGCAGCTAAGAAGGAAGGCATCCCTCAGATCTTAATACTCACTCAATAGTCACGTGGCTCAGAGGCATAACTCACACTTAGCTCAATCCCTGGGGGTGGAGGCCTGTAGGGGACCTGTCAGGAGTTCGGGTTCTGGGCTCCTCGAGTTTCTGTTCAGAGCCCAGGACAGGGAGGTTTTACTGCTAGATTCTAGAGGCCAGGGAACCTTGTAAACCAGGAGACAGGAAGGTTTTCCCATTGTTCCAGTCCCTGACAGGACGGTTTAGCCTATTTTGTTCTGTTCTGGTTTCAGCAGGGTTGATTTGACTTTACTCATCTCGGCTAGAAGTTGCGTTCTCAACTGCGCCTATCTTTCCGGCCTGCTCTCCAGTGATTTCTGCCAGGCTGGATGGTGATGCTCCAGCCTAGCGGATCCCGCTCAAGCCTGCAGTTTCAAAGAGGCAGAGGTGCTGAGCGAGCAAAGGCACCTCGAACCTTGGTGGGGCCTACAGAGAGCGTGCTTCGCGCATGCTCACGGAACAGTCACCTTTTGTATGGTCTTAATGTAAAAGTTTCATTTAAAAGACACCAGCTGTGGCCTGAGCCAGGTTTATTCAGATGGGACCTTCACTGGGTCAACTTAATACTTAACTACAGCTTATTATCCCATCAGTCTTCAGGGACAACCCATGATCTAATTGCCCAGCATTTATGTTGCTTGGTAACCACAAATAGAGAATAATAGTCCTTAAAGGGGCAGTGTGGAATTTCGTGCCCCTGCCGTGAAGCACACTTCATTTCCCACAGCACCCTGTGTTTTTTAATTCAGTGAGTAAAAATGTGTAATGAATAATTAATTATGTGCTTGGAGGCACAATAGCTGCCTACTTTTGAATATTCATCAGTGGTATTATTAATTCACTAGGAATCCCGGGGAGGAATGGGACACGCTTTTAGCCTAGCTGGAGGACTTCAAGATAATGCTTTGCGTGAGACAAACTTTTTTAAAGCCCACTTTTCTTGGGACACATTTTCTGGGTAATTTTCCCTCTCAGGAATATTTTGTCGTCTCCCTGATTCCTACTCAGCTCGCGGGACTCAGACGCCACCTGTGACCACAAACAAAGCTGGCTCTGTTACCCCCACCTGCACGGTGTATTAACAAGCAGGCCCAGAGCCTCCTGCAGCTCTTTCCTGAACCACATGGAGACGGGCCTCAGGATGACCCACAGGGAGATGGGGGCTATAGCCTCCTGCATCAGCCTTGTAAGCTGCTGTTTGGAGTCAGGCTGGTAAGTTAGGCCTCCAGGAACTCTGTCCTCCAGCCCATGGGAATTGTGGGTGTCCTAGATTGCTAACTGCCTCTCTAGTACCCACTCCTCCCTTCTTCCTTATCTGTCTTTCCATCATGGGAGACAATCTGGTCTGACTAAAAGACTACACTTCTTCAAAGAAATCAGAGAAGCATCATCCTTCACAATAGCCACAAATAGCATAAAATATCTTGGAGTAACTCTGATCAAACAAGGGGAAGACTTGTATGACAAGAACTTTAAATCTTTGAAGAAAGTAATTGAAGAAGACACCAGAAAGTGGAAAGATCTCTCATGCTCTTGGGTAGGTAGAATTAACATAGTAAAAATGACAATCTTACCAAAATCAATCTACAAATTCAATGCAATGTCCATCAAAATCCCAGAAAAATTCTTCACAGACCTCAAAAGAGCAATACTCAGCTTTATATGGAAAAGCAAAAAAAAAAAAAACAACAACAAAAAAACAGGACAAAAAATTCCTGTACAATAAAGAAACTTCTGAAAGCATCTCAATCTCTGACCCAATCTCTGACTTCAAACTCTACTACAGAGCTACAGTACTGAAAACAGCCTGGTATTGGCATAAAAACAGA
>LOEQ01000448.1:707189-719229 GCA_001685075.1 Bramus lutescens | reverse complement strand
TCTCCTTCTCCTTCTCCTTCTCCTTCTCCTTCTCCTTCTTCTTCTTCTTCTTCTATTTTTTTTTGTTCTGCAGATATGATACCTAAGGAAAAGCCTCAACATAAAGATAAAATGTAGCTCTTTGGATTATATGCCAGTCAAATATGTGTTCCTGTGGTCTAGCCTCAGCTATGGCCAGAACCTTTCAGTGAAGTTCAGAGTCCTCTCAAGTTCCTAGTGTCTCAGGGCAGCCACTGGTCCAGCATCTCCGGCATGACTGTAATGATAAGAACACGGGCTGTGGCTGGTGATTCTGTGTTAGGGGTCACCTTAGGTGTGAACCCAGTGCCCAACCACTGGAACACTCAGGCAAGGTTTGCAGACATTGTGGTTGTGGTATTGGGGATGTTCCCAGCACAGAATGGGGACAGCCAAGAGACTTGCTGCCTACCCTGAGGTCACAGACCAGCCCCTCCCCTGTTCTCTAACCCTAAAGACTTCTCTGGTCCTAGATGTCAAGAGTGCATAGCTGAGATTCTCAGTGCAGGGGCGTGGGCTGTAGCTCAGTTGGCAGCCTGCAAACCTAGCATGCTGGAGTCCCTGGATTTGATCCATAGCACTGCATAGGGGCACCCACCTGTAATCTCAACTCAAGAAGCAGAAGCAGGGCCATCAGAAGTTCTAGGTCAGCCTGGGTTACGTGAGACCCTGTCTCAAGAAGGAAAGAAAAAGAAAAAGAAAGGAAAAGGAAAGAAAGGAAGACAAAAAGGAAAGAGAACCCAAAAGTTGGACAGATGATTCTGGTTGAAAGCATTGGTTGCTCTTCCAAAGGACCAGGTTCAATTCACATGTCAGCTCACAGGGGATTCGACAGCCTCACACAGATATACATGCAGACAAACACCAAAGCAAATGGAGTAAAAATAAATATTAGGAAAAAGAGAAAAGAGAACTCCTGTCTAGAGTGTCCCATTCCCACTTGGGCCTTGGTGGTATAGACTACAGGTGGGGAGCGCCACACAGGAGGAGAGCCACACAGAAGATGCCCCCAAAGATCCCGAACAGCACCCGCTGTCTAATTGCGTCTGGCTCCACAGTGACTCAGGTCCTGTGACACTGACTTCCTGTCCCTGAGACGCCAAGACCTGTTAATAGCATCTCTAGCACCAGGGCACCATGGGAGAGGCATGATGGGAGATGCCAGTGGGAGGCTCTTTGCAGCTACCAGGAAATGTCACCCTGTGAGGCAGACACACCTGGGTCCTTGCAGCCTTCTCCGGTTTGTCTCCTGACTCCTCCTCATGTAGGAGGCACTGGGCCCAGAATTTCCAAACACTTGTGGGACCGGTCTCCTTCTACCTGTTGTGAGTGCAGACCCAGGCAGGTACACACAGTAGGCCTTACACATCCTACTGTGATATCACTTAAGGTCAGACTCTCTTCCTTTCCGTCCTTCATTCTGTCAATTTGAGGACTTGCTCAACCCCTCTGGGCTGTCCTTTCCTGTCCACTTCCTTCTTCTCCACAGGCTCCTGTGTTCTTCATTTTCTGGGAGTTGTATGTCCAATGGGACCTGAGTACTCAGCCCACCCCCTTCTAATTTCATGACGTGGCACGTGCTGGTTGGCCTCTCAGATGCATCACTTAGCCTTAAAGTTAGTTCTCTGTCACTTGTGTCAATGGAGAGCCAGCACTTCCGCTCCTGAGCCCACTTTTAAGCTGTGAGCTACCCAGAAGGCTGCCAACTGCTCATTCAGAGTAGCCCTGTGGTCTGACGCCCATCCTGATTGCTTCCTGTCCTCTCCCATGCCCAGATGTGGGTCCAGCACCACCTCGAGAAGCTCATACTTACCACTCTCCTCCCTCACCTGTCATCCTTCCTGGCACCTGTCCTTATAGCATTTGCACCAGCAGACCTGAGCCAGTCAGCAGACAGCCCTTCACCTCAGTTTCCCTGTCTGTAAAATGACAAGAATCAGGTATGCTGCTTTTGTGCGTATCAAATTACAAATACATAGGCAGGGCTGGGGAAGAAGACGAGTCTGCAAAATGCTTGCCAGTCACCCTAAAGCCCTGGGTTCAGTCTCCACCGCCTTATAAACTGGTGTGATAGCAGATGCTTGTCGTACTGGCACTTGGGAGGGGTGAGCAGGGTAACCAGAAGTTCAAGGCTGCCTGTCCTCAGCTACATAGTGAGTTTGCAGCCAATTTGGGTGACATGACACCCTGCCTCAAAAAGCAAACTGGTAGGACAGCTAGAGAGATGGCTCAGCCGTTAGGAGTTCTCCCTTCTCTTCCAGAGGACCCGAGTTCAGGTCTCTGAACTCAGCTGGGTGACTCATAATGACCTGTGAGTCCAGTCCAGGTGATCTGTAATGACGGAGTGAAAATGGCCACCAAAGGCCTGAAGGGGATGGCAGCATTAGGAGGTGTGGCCTTGTTGGAGGAGGTGTGTCACTGGGTGTGGGCTTTGAGGTCTAAGGTACTCAAGCCAAGCCCATGTCTCACTTCCTCTTCATGATGTCTTCAGATCTGAATGTAGAACTCTCAGCTCCTTCTCCAGCACCATATATGCCTGCACGCTGCCATGCTTCCCACCATGATGACAACGGACTAAAGCTCTGAACTGTAAGCCAGCCCCCAATTAAATGTTTTCCTTTATAAGACTTGCTGTGGTCATGGTGTCTCTTCACAGCTATAGAAACACTAAGACATGATCCAACACCTTTTCCTGGACTCTGTGGGCATTACACTCATATGTGCACAGTAACACACACACACACACACACACACACACACGCATGTGCGCGAAAGATCTGGTCGGGAGTCCCAGATCTTTCTAGACCAGTCGAGTCCCAGCCAACCATGCTGACCCAGGCCAGAGTGAAAGGTGCAGTGAGTGGAGCCCACCCCAGACCACTCCCATGGAATCATAGGTAGAGTAAATGGTTGTTCAGGGAAGCTACCGCGTCTGGAGGGTGTTTTGTTACACAGCAGAGGCTAACTGATATACTTGGCATACAGTGGAAGAATCTAAGCGTTCTTGAAGCCAGTCCTATCAGGGAGACGGCAGAGAGGTGAGAATTGAGAGTGGCCACAACCCTGGGCACCCCCAGGCAAGTCTGGAAGTGCTGGCAATTAGATATCAGATATCAGGGACCAAAAAGCGCAAGCAGTCAGGAAGAGGGGGGAAAAAGCTGGGTCTAAGGTTGTTATTTATAGCAAAAATTTAAACAAGGAAGTTCTGTCAGTTTCCCGCGTTACTGACAGTTGTGGAAATGTTAATAGAAATCTTTATACGACTAGCCAGATGTTCCATATTAAGCATGCATCTGTTTTATATAAAAGACTTTCTGTCCCCACCACCCTCTGTCTTTCTTTCTCTCTCTTTCCCCTCCTCACCCCCTGTCTTGATCCCGGGCACAATTAGGGCACTCTCTGAGGGTAATTGCTTTGGTTCTGGTTTTATTTAGTTTCTGAATACCCATGTCCACGGTGTCAAAAATACACCCCAAAAAATAACCCTGGGAAAGGTTAATGATGGCCTTTCTGGTGTCATATTCTGCACTTGATGCGTGGTGGTAATTATTATCATTAGGCCTGCAGGAATGTCTACTTATCTTTCTTAATCACAGACTATACAGAAGTGCTTCTGAACACATATCTATTATTTAATCAAAATCTCACAGTTATTGGCGTTTGTGCTCTACCAGGGCTGTGTTTATTTTCTCTTTGCATGGGGGAGCGTTGCCTCCCATAAAAGAGGGGGCCCCAAGTCCATGCCCACTTTTACCACTGTCATAGCTTCTGACACTTGGTGCTATTAATATCGGAGACGCCACACACAGGCTCACATAGCATTGTGGGAAGAACACCCCGAGGAACAAATAGAGGGGGAGATGCACGTCTGCCTGGAGGAGGAGGTCTGCTAAGATGAGCCCTTGGAGGGGTGCATCTCCACAGACAGAGAGCAGGCGCAGTCAGCAAGGTTACCATGGAGTTCTTGCTTTGAACCCCTAAAGTTGGCTTTTGTTCTTCAGATAGGATTTGCCCCTTGGGTTTGCCCCTGGGTGTGGGCAGCTTGGTCCCTACCATGGTGATACATCAGCTGCTGTACCATTAAAAAGTGCAATATAGGGGCCAGGAGATGGTTCTGTTGGTAAAATACCTACCGTGCAAGCATAAAGACCTGAGTTTAATCCCCAGCACCAATATGAATGCGCTGGAGGTGGTGGCATTCTCCTGTAACCCTAGCCCTGGGAGGCAGTGACAGGAGAAACCCGGGACTTCCTCACCACCCAGTCTAGCTGACTTGGCAATCTCCAGGCTCAGTGAGAGACCCTACCTCAAAAAATAAGTGGGGAAAGCAATGAAATAACTGACATTCACCTCTGGCATTCACACATGCGTGCATGTATGTGCATGCATGTATGTGCATGTGCATGCTCTAGCAAACACACAACATAACACAACACAACACACACACTAGTAGGAAGTCATCAAGGGCTCATGGAGGAGATTAATTTCTATGAGACAGCCAGGTGGTGATGACACATGTCTTTAATCCCAGTACACTAGGGAAGCAGAGGCAGAGGCAGGGAGATCTCTATGAGTTCAAGACCAGCCTGGTGTACAGAGTGAATGAAGTTCAGGACAGCTAGGGTTACACAGAGAAACCCTGTCTCGAAAACAAAGAAAAAAAAGTCCCTTGAGACCCTAGTTAGTCAAGGGTCACCATCAGAGCGGAGCCAGCCCCTGCCAGGCCCCCTCGGGCACTGTACCTTGCCATGGAATCTCTTCCGGTGATGTATTTCCTCATCATGGTGTCATGGTTCTCCATGTGACACGGTGTGGTCAGGGGGGCCCTGTTGGAGGTGGGATTGATGGGGCTTCTCAGTGTTGGATTGATTATCTGTCTTAGAAGCTAATGGACATGGAAGCATTTTCATGACCAAGTGTCCAGCCTCGGGCTCTTTGTTACAGAGAAGGAGAAAGGACATATAGGAACCCATCCTGTTCTTTTTGCAGCAAGGGTGCTTTAAGAACCCCCTTTCTTTGTTGCCCAGGTAGAAAGCATATTGTTTTCACCTTTATAGTTTGAGAAACTGAGGCTCAGAAAGGCTTCATTGCTCAGGGTCACTTAGGTACTGAGCTAGAACTGCCGATCTGATATCTTAGTTTCCTCATAAAGTTCCCATAGCCCAGTCTGCATAAATCAAGACATTGTCCTTGTGTGTGGCCTGTGGTGTGACCCTCAGAGGCCCACCCCACCAGCAATGCCTCCCACCTTGATGGTCCCACAACCTCCCCATACAGTATCGTCTTCTGGGGAGCTTTGGGGGGATGTCGCACTGTCAGGCAGAGCTGTCATCTAGACTAAATTATGTTGACCATAAAGAAACAACATTGAATTTCAGAAGTTTTAGTCTCAACTTTTAAGACACGGTTTTGGTTCCATCTTTTCACAATTTATAAGAGATGTTGGCTCCTGACCTTAGTGAATTCATCTCTAATGTCCCCTCGTCCCCTCCTTAGGTCTTATGACATCCTTAGCTTACCCTGATCAGTACCCTGACCATACTGGCAGAATTGTGGGATGCCATGACTGGTCCCTTGTGGAGATGGTTGGTCCTCCTCTGGACCAAGGCTGTGTGGAGCGTGTCCTCTGGCTCCAGTGGCAGCAAGTGGAGTTTAGTCCTTTGTTGAGTGACATTATAAAACCATGATGTTCTGTGTCACACCTTGTTGACACCCCCTGGAAGGGAGAATGTGACACATGAGTGCATAATCGCTCCTGCCCGTGTGTGGACTGTGATTACAACCCAGTGAAGTCAAAATACAGCCTGGGGAGGGGAGTGCCGTTAAAGCGATTGAAACATGGAAATGAATCTAAAGGAGAGGTCTAAATCTTACTTGGGTAGCATGATTGTCATAATAAATAACCATAATAATTCCATACATTTTATAGCTGATGGAATCTTTCTTACAGACGACTTCATTTGGCTGGGCTATGCAGGATAAATCTTCAAGTTTGAGTCTCTCGGGGAAGCATGAATCTCTAGGTTATGCTACATACACCCCTGCCTTCTTAATGGTCCCTATGCATAGCTTCCCTGTTCAGTCCCCAGCCCAGGAACTTGTCAGAGTCTGGAAGACAAGCTCTCAGCTCCTCATTTTGGCATTCAAGGCCCTCAGGACCCCGTGGGAAGCTCTTCTCCCTCTCAGCTGTGTCTCTGTCCTCTCTATCACAGGTTATCATATATCTACTCTGTGTATCTGGCCAAAGACTTCCTGCTGTGGGGTGCACAGCCTTTACCCAGTTCCTTCCCCTGATGACACGCCTCCCTCACTTCCTTACACGCCCAGAGCTTCTGACGCCTCTCAGTTATCTGCGACAGGGACAGCTATGTGTTAGCTCCCTTGGAATGTTCTCTGATTCCTTCACCAGGGGCAGCCTGCCCCGCGTGAGGATGTCAAGCATGAAGTGGAGAGACTCAGGTTTCTTGCTGCACCTGCTTGATTTGGTCCTCTTGCCAGCTTCCTGAGGACAGCAGCAGGTGGCAATGTCCCCACCTTCCTGAGAAGAAATGACCTAGAGAACAGATTTACTCAGGGCCAACAATGGCGCTGGCTTCTTGTTCCAGAGGAAGCAGAACAGGGCTATGGGCAACTGTAAGCTTCCACGTGGAGGTCAGCAGATGTTAGGAGTCTTCCTCTGTCGTGGTTTATCTTCTGAGATCGAGTCTGTTGCTGAATCTGAAGCAAGCTCCAGGGACCCACACATCTCTGTTCAACTCAGGGCGTACATGGCTTTGACATGGAAGCTGAGAATTTGAACACAAGGCCTCTTGCTTCCACCGCAAGGTCTCCTACCCATTGAGCCATCTCCCCCAGGCCTCAGTTCCTTCTTTCATTACTTGTTGCTGGTTTATTTCTCTGCTCCTCACCTTCCTCCCCATCCCATTTCCCTTCTTACTCTCCTCCTCTTCCTTCAGTGTTTAAACCCTGCCTCCTGACTCTCAACACTTAAAAAATTCTTAATGATGCAACCTGAAGTTGCCATGGCAACCAATTTCCCTTGCCTCGTTGGTGGCACAAGCCTGTGCCAGAGCTACCATTGAAACCGCAAATAATTTTCCTTTTCTTTCAAAATTAAGTAGGGTGTCTAAAGTGTTCCTCGGTGGTTCTCCCTGCCCCCAAAGAAAAGGCATCCCCTGTCCCAGGCACCCAGTTCACACAGCTCTTGGCATCTTGATGATGCCTCCTCCACTGCCACGCACTGTCCCTCCGGAAACATAGCAGGAGCACATTCCTTGTTATTTCTTTTGTCAGCAGGAGAAGCATTCCCTCTGAAGTCTAACGCCATTTAATGCCCCCCATTTTTAATTACCTTTAGTTTCTCATTCTTAAAATCATGCAAGATTCTTTTTCCTTGAACTGTGAGGGCAGCTTTGTGATGTGCGTGCGCTCCAGGGCTCGAGAAGAGGTCGCCTGAAAGTCGCCATTGTCGGCAAGGTGGAGATTGGGTCTCTTCCTGGATGCTGCCTGTTGGGATCCCTTGCTCTTTGCTGGTGTGACACAGGAGAACCTGTCACTGGACTCCTACCCTTAGCTTCTATGAAGGGGACAGGAGATTATCTGGCCTTCAGTGAAGAAGGAGATTATGGAGTGCCGTGGCTCTCTATTTCCAGGTTCCTTGGGCAAAATGAGAATGTCAAGAGAAGGGTGGGAATGTGGAATAGGGTGAGGATGCATGCAGGGCTGTGTCGTCATCACGGTGTCCTTCCCTCCCCTTGGAAGGCCAAGATCCCCCACATGCCTTACCATTCTTGCTTTGCTTCTCTGGTCTCTGGAGCACTGTTACTATTTTCCCACTGCTGTTGGGAATCAGCCAGGGCACTCCACCACAGAGTGTGCCCAGTCTCCCTCCTGCCTGCCCCTTCCCTACTCTGGCAATGACAGCAGCTATCTCTATGTGATTCCTTCCTGCTTCTCACCTGTCTCTTCCCCACTCTTTGCCAATGCCTACTGGGGTACCTCTCCCCAGGGCCTCTTCCCCGCTGTACTTGGGCCATCTCACCGAGCAACCTGTCAGTGATTTCCTAATGTGTCTCCCTACTGGGGGTTAAACTTTTAAAAACATGCTTCTCCTTGACTGCTTTTGTATAAGTCCCCATTAGACTTTCTATCCAGTCCCCAACAAGTTCCACACAGAATCCATCATTCATCTTTACCCCTGGCTGTTTACATGGCAACTTGTCTAGGGACCCATGTGAGCTTGATGCCTGACACCAACGTTTCTCTTCCAGAGGGTCATGGTCACCAGCTACAAAGGTTGATGAGCTTCCGTCTGAGCCCACCCCATCCTCAGCCCCGCCCAGCAGGGCTCTCCCTCCCAAGGCAGGCCAGTCCTGGGTGCTTCCCGCCATGCTTCCTGCCCTGAAAGCTCTGCCTTCAATGTTGTTGCACCCATGTCAGGCCTTCACTTAGAGCAAACCATCTAGCAAACCAAGTCTTCAGGATTGTCCTGGGTTCTTGGGGCCTTGATAGGGCAGTGATAGGTTATAGGCAGGCAGGGAAGCCTTCAACCTGGGGGAAATAGAGCCAAGGTAGTGGCACTGTGGTGACTATGGTGTGTCCTTCCTCATCAGAGGAGCCAGGCTGGAAACTGGGATGCCTTTAGTGTGTTCATCCTGTAGCCCATGGGGCTCATGTGACTGCATCTAACCAGGGATGGCTGTGGACGCGGTTCAACCAAAATTATAAACTTATAAATTACTTAAAGGCTGCAAAGTTATTTTTTCTTTCTTTCTTTCTTTGTTGCTGTTGTTGTCGTTGTTGTTTGAGAGAGGGTTTTTCTGTGTAGACCCTGCTGTCCTGGAACTTACTATGTAGCCTAGGCTGGCCTTGAACTCAGGTCAGGGGTCCATCTACCTCTGTCTCCCAAGGGCTGGGATTAACGGTGTACACTACCTCTGCCAGGCTACTTCTGCCCACTTTTGTTTTTTTTTCTTGTAACATGATTTCATGGTTATCAGGCATGGATCATGTAAACGACAGTGTCATTTTGTGATATTAGCTGTTGGACACGAGTGTTCTGCATTTCTGTTTTACCAGTGATCGGGGGACTGTGGCTGAGGTGATCAATCACCCTTGCTTTGCCCTGCATACCCCAGGATGCATCCCTCTTGACAGGCGACTGATAGTTCTAAGTCCCGTGCAAGGGGACAGGTATGGTGACCCCTGGGAAGCTACCTTCCAGCAGCTCCAGTCCAGGAAGGAGTGGGTGCAGGTGAGTCTCCTGGCTGTGGTGGACGGTTTCCATTTTAAGAATCTGGACTTCTGTAGCTCTTAGCCAGCCCGCTGCCTCTTTGATAGGACAAATTACATCTGCCGTGGCTGAGCCTGGGAGCTGCATAGGTGCTGAGGCCAACTTCATGCCCCCCATGTCTTTACTGTGTCTTTGGCCACGTTGTCATACTGCACGGAGTCTATTTCCCCGTGTGTAAATGGGGACAGGCAGAATCCTCCCTGCAGGGGCTACAGCGAGGCTCAGATGAGCCCATGTGTATAAAATGTCCAGGGCAGTGGTCTAACACTCTGAAGCTGTAGATGAGGACAGAGAAAGCAGGAACAGTGTCCTATGACATCATAGGTGGAGGAAAAGGTATTAAGAACTACCTTCATGGTGGGGAAGCTACTGCGGCTGACCATGTGGAGGTTCCTCAGGAAATGATCTCAGGGCTCAACCATCCTGGATGAGAGTCTATCTGCCTCCTGCCTGAAGATCAAGATGTGAGCTCTCAGCTCTTCCCGCCACCCTGACTTTGCTTTGCCATCATGGACTCTGATCCTCTGAAATCATAAGCTGAATTGAGTGTGTCTTCTCCAAGTCGCTTTGGTTATGGTGTTTTGCCACAGCAACAGAACAGGAACTAAAACAAAAGCTGGTACCAAGAGTGGCCTATTTCTAGACAGAGCGGATGTGTGGTTCTTTAGATGACATGGGAGACTTTGGGATGTTGGGCTGGAAAAGCAGTTCAATGCTGTAGGCAGAGCTTAGTGGACTGTCCTAGTAGGAGCTTGGAAGACTGTAGCCCTGAGAGCCATGTGGACTGTGGAGGCCTAGCTCAAAACATTTCCAAGGGAAACAATATTAGCAATTGGGCTAGAGACCATTCCTATGATATTTTGACAAAAAAATGAGGTTTCATGCTGTCCACATCCTAAGAATTTGCATGAGGCTAAATTGAAGGGAAATGGATTAGCTTCTTTGTCGGGGAGTTTTCAAGACAGCCTGATATTGACTGTGCCGTGTGGTTATCAGTAATCACTCACATGCAGTTCTGCAATGAAAAAGGACAGATGTGGCGAAAGAAATAGAAAATATATAGCTTGAGGAGAAAAGAACACTGGAAATTTAACATTGGAGCAAAGGCTTGTGCTGAAGGAGACAAGGAGATTAAAGACAGGCCTGTTCTGAAATGGAATGGAGGTAGGAGTGGCCTCGGGGCAAGACCCTACCGAGCTAAGTTTCCAGCTTGTGAAAGAAAATGGCCTAAGGAACTTCCTGCTCCTAAAAATTAACAATAATTGAGAGTTGCTCCAAAGGTGACTCAGAGGGGCCAGGCTTCATCCAGAGCAGGCAGGCAGGTGAACTGTAGCAAGGTTGTCCATTCTGGCTTTAGAGCAATGAGGAACACACAAGGAAAAGGCTTGTAGAATCATTGTCTGAGGCAAGGAGAGCTGCTGAGGTCAGGTGTGTGGCAGGAGAGTTCCTGCATGGAAGTTCTGAGATGCAATTGTGTGAGGCTGTGGAGGTGAAGCCTGGATTGCCTTGGAGACCCCGAGATGTTGGAGATGCCGGAGCTATGGGATGTCTACCAGGGAGAGCTGCATATGGGACAGGGGGAATGGGATGGGGAGTCTAGGGTGCTGCAGTTAGCAAAGTGGGAAAGGTGGAGCTGTCTGAGCCCTTTGGCATGAGATGTGGAGGCTTTGGAGTTTGCCCTGTTGACTTTCAGTCTTGCTTTGGTCCTTCCTTTGCCCCGTTTTCCTCCCTTTGCAATGGTACTGTATATTCTGAGCCATCGCATGTTAGCGCATGTTAGAAGTATGTAATTTGACCTTTGCTTTTACAGGGGTTACAGTTAAGAGACATTGGCATTTGAGTAGAGAAGAGACTTTGGACTTTGAAAAACAGTGTTGAGACTGGGAAAGACTAAGGAGACTTTTGAAGTTGGGCCGAATGCATTTTGCCTTATGATATGGCCTCAAGCCTATGGGGGACAGGGAGTGGAATGTGTGGATTAATGAGAATGCTCCCCCACAGGCTAATGTTTGAAGGCTTGGTCCCCAGTTGGTAGAACTGTTTGGGAAGGATTGGCAGGTGTAGTCTTGCTGGAGTCAACGTGTCACTGAGGGCAGGCTTTGAGGTCTGGAATGACTCATGCCACTTGCAGGCATACACACTGAAGATGCCACACAACTTGGCAGCTGGACAGAGATAACAACCTGGCACTAGCTGGGAAACTGCCTCCCTGCTGGCTAGCCCTCAGAGTGCCGAATGGTGCTGATGCAGGCAGCTGAGAAAGAACAGACATCCAGGGTCTCACCTCGTTCTGTACTCTACAGGCTGCAATTCCAACCTGCCGGGAAAGACAGCCTTCTGGTTCAATAGTGTCATGACTGCCATGGGTGTAGCTGATCCAATATGATTGGACTTGGAGTCTGCTCTAGGGGAGGCAATTAATGCCTGGTATGAAAAACCTCATCCAAAGCCCGTGGCTGGGAGGGTCATAGACCCTGGAGGGGGGCCAACTCTTTTGCTAAATGTTTAAGTATTACATCTACATGAATAGATCAGTCTTGCTCTCAACCTTGATGGAGAACCTTCCTTTTGTGGAGTAACAGTTTTGCAGAAACTTGTCAATGGTGGGAGTGTTGAGATGGAAGGACTATTGGATGCTTGTCCCTAAGCAGAACGTTTTTCCTGACCCTTCCCCACTCCAAGGCTCAGGGAGTGTCGTTGCCAAGAGTGACCTGTATGCGTGGCAGCTAC
>LOEQ01000448.1:689016-705597 GCA_001685075.1 Bramus lutescens | reverse complement strand
TTCTTTCTTTCTTTCTTTCTTTCTTTCTTTCTTTCTTTCTTTCTTTCTTGTTCTGTTTCTTTGAGAAAGGGTTTCTCTATGCCACCCTGGCTGTCCTGGAACTCTCTCTGTAGACCAGGCTGGTCTCTAACTCAGAGCTTCACCTGCTTTCACCTCCTGAGTGCTGGAGCTAAAGACATGTACCACCACTCCTGGCCACATCTTTAGTTTTTAACCCACCTTCCTCACACTCTCCCTCATCTCTGCTTAAAACATTAACTCCCATTATTACCCCTGCCTTTTATATCACATGTTCTAGGATCTTCTACCCCATTGAGGTCTGTCTCCCCCTTTCTGGCTTACTGACCTCTGTGAATGCTCCAAGTTAAATCTACAATTCTAAAAATTCTGGGCCAGCCAGCAGGCTTAGCAAGTTAAGGCACTCACCACCAAGCCTGTTGACCTGAGTTCAATCCCCAGGATTCCCATGGAGAGAACCGATTTCTATAGGCTGTTCTATAACATACAGTACCCTTGCTCCACAGTAAATGAGTAAATGTAAAGCACAAAACCAAACCAAACAAAAAGACAAAGTGGATACCGGAGAAATGACTCAGTCATTAAGAACACTGTCTTCTTTTCCAGAGGACCCTAGTTCAATATCCAGCATCCACGTGGCAGCTCACAACTGTCTGCAAGTCAGCTCCAGGGGATCTGATGCCCTCTCCTGGCCTCCACAGGCGTGATACTCATGGTTACATACACAGACACAGAAATTTCAGGCCTTTGTTACTGTTGGGTGGTATTTCAGACCTTTGTGCTAGCTAATTTTCTTGGTATGGCCTTGACCACGTTCATGTTCCTCTTCTCATTTGAAAAGGGCATAGTGTGTGTGTGTGTGTGTGTGTGTGTGTGTGTTTCCCTTTTTTAGGTTCTTGGTTTCATTAATAGAAGAATTTTGAAAAGGGACTTGGACGTTTGAGGAGATTTTTTAGAGTTGGAAAGAGCAATAGTTTGGGACAGCTGAAAATCCTGGCAGCCAGGAGGAGAGAAAACAGAGAAAAGATCATGGCTTTTAAGTTGACCACAGAGGAGAGAGAAAGTGAGAAAGCCCAGGTAAAGCATGCTGATGAGAGCAGAGCCACCCAGTCCCAGGCTCTTGTTGGGCCAGGGCAAATGATCATACCAGGGACATGTATGTAGAAAAAGAAAGAGACAATTTTGCAAGAAAAAAAATATTCCCAGGAATGGAGGTGGGCTAGAGAGCCCAGGAAGGAGCCCCACAGCATCCTGCCATGTGGCGTATAGGCCTTTATAGTCCCTGTCCATACCATCTGTAGTGTGTGTGTATGTGTGTGTGTGTGTGTGTGTGTGTGTGAGTGTGTAGGCCAGGGTACATCTTGGATGTAATTTCTCAGGTACTGTCCACTTTTTTTTTCTTTTAAACAGAAAGGTTTATCTAACGAAGCATAGTGGTGCATGCCTTTAGTCCCAGCACTAGGGAGACAGAGGCAGGCAGATCTCTGAGGCCAGCCTGGTCTACATAGTGAGTTCCAAGCCAGCTGAGACTACATAATGAGAACTTCCCTCAAAAAACAAATGAACAAACAAAAAGTCATACACAAAATATCTGTCTTTAATTATGTGTATGTGTATGATTATGTGCATGTGAGAGCAGGTGCCTAAGAAGGGTCAGAGGTATTGCATCTCTTGACGCTAAGGCTTAGATGGTTGTGAGCCACTCAGTGTGGGTGCTTGGTCCTTGGCAAGAGTAGTACAAGCTTTTGACTGTTGAGGTCGCTCTCCAGTCCCCCACATTCTTTTGTTTTTGTTTTTTTAGACAGCATTGGGTCACTGGTCTTCAGCTCACCAATAGGCTAGGCTGGTTGGCCAAAGAGCCCTGGTACCCTCATGTCTCAAACTCTCTAGTGTTGAGAGTAAAGGTGTGTGCCACCACATCTGGCTCTTTTTGTTTTTAAATGTGGGCAATCAAAATCTGTTCCTCAGGCGTGCAAGGCAAGTACTCAGCTAACTGAGCCACTGACCCTGAGAAGGTAATGATTTTATCCCTGATTACAAAATGGTGGCATTTTGGGGTAGACATGGCACTGGGGTGGAGCATTTGGAGACTGTTTGCACCAAGACACAGAATTGAGCTAGAAAATGTTGATAGCCAAGGGTGGGTGTGACCAGGAAAGGGATTAGGGCATGATTTCAAGACAAAGGAAAACCAAGATGGTTTTGATTGGATAAGAGAAGACTGCATGCTGGTCTCAGAGGTGGAACAAGGTGGGGCATTAGGCCAGGTGCCTGCCAATGGCCAGAAGGATGCAGATATGAAGGATGTGGCCATCCAATGGAATGGTCGGAAGAGGCACCCAGGCTTCCCATGGTTCATTCCTCATTCACAGCTGTACCCCCTCCCCATAAGGTTCCAGCAACAAACTATGTAATTACAGTGTCACCATAGCTTGTAACAGGAGAACCAATGAGTTTACTGGGCTTAATTTTTTTTATTGTTTTTATTGCACTATACATTTTCTCTGCTCCGCTCCTTTCCTCCCCTTCCCCTTTTACCCTCTTCTGTGACCCCCACGCACCCAATTTACTCAGAAGATCTTGTCTTTTTCTCCTTCCTATGTAGATCCATGTGTATCTCTCTTAGGGTCCTCTTTGTTGTCCCTAGGCTTAATTTCAAAGCATGGGTGACCTAAAGCAGTGGTTCCATACCCAGCGTGGGTGAGGGCTCCCCCTTGGCTACATAGATGGAGCTCCTTCAGATAACCTTCCAGCCTATGTACTCAGCACCTCCTGAGACTCAAAGGGTTGAGATAGTTGGCTGGGTGGAGTGGCAGGAATCAAAAGCAAGAGTGCCTTGACTCTCTCCACCCCTCTCTCCACCCCTCCTATCAAAGAAAGTCAACTATCAATAAGGACTGATGGAACCCTGCAAGCAGCTGTGGACAATCTGATGAAGCTGCAGTCTGTTTTGCTAGGAGTACCATGTTCTCCAACAACACCTCAGCTCAGTGCATGGACTCCTGGACAAGCAGCTTCCGTGAGGTCACTAGCCTCTTCTGTCATGTGTCCCTAAATCATAGAGTGCTGTCTCTCTTGTTCCAGAGGATGTGAAGAGTGCTCACAGGAGTGCTGGGTATGTAATGATCTGTTCTGTCTCTTTAAGAGACAAGTGATGCTCACTCCCTCCCCTGCCCGCTGAGGCAGGCAGATCTTCCTTCTTGCTTGCAGCTGAGTCTTCCTCTTTTCTGTCTCCCTCTTGAAGAGGCAGCTTCTGTCTCTCCCTTCTCTCTCTCTCTCTCCTCTCTCTTCTCTCTCTCTCTCTCTTTCTCTCTTCTCCCCCTCTCTGTTCTTCTCCCCTTCTCCCTTCCCCCTCCATAACCCACTAAATAAATNCACATGGCCCGCTGACTGCCACCACTCAGGGACCTGCAGCATTTCTGCCACTGCAGCTACTCGGGGCTTTGCAGCATTTTATTTTTACCTTTACAGGGTAGGCACAGCTGATCATATCTGGCCTATTTCCTTCTGCTCTTGTTTCCTTGGCTGCAACTCAGCCCTACGTCTGCAGTTAGCAAGAGAGGATGTCTAAGGGATTGGCCCTAGAGACAGGATATGCACTTTGACGAACACACAGTTGTATCTACTTTAAGCCAGTTACTCTGGCAGAGTGTGGACTTATGTGAGTAGAGGGCCTCAGCTGGGACCAGGGCCACGGTGCTCAGGAGAAAATGGCCCACAGGATGTGGGCATGCGTAAACACTTGGATGATGGTACCTCTAGCGTGATCCTTTTCGAAACAGTCAGTTTTGTCCAAACCAGATGCAGAGGGACTGGGAGATGTTCAGTCAGTAAACTGCTTGCCTTGTAGGCGTGAGAACCGAGTTTGAGCCCCAGATGCTATTTGTTATTATTGTTGCTTTGCTTTTTTGAAAGGGTGCATGATGGTGTGTGCTTGTGATCCCAGGGATACAAAGGTTGAAGCAGGACTATGGGGCTTGCTGGCCAGCCAGCCCAGACTACTTGGAGAGCTCGAGACCAGTGAGAGACTCTGCCTCAAAGACAAGGCAAATGACTCCTGAGGAATAACACCTGACATCAACCTCTGCCTCCACACACTTACACATGTGTGCACATGCACACGCATACATGCATGCGCGCGCGCGTGTATACACACACACACACTCACCACCATTGGAAAGGGACAAAAATAATCTGAGTCCTTGTACCTCTCATCAAGCCTCCACTGTCCAGACCACAAGAGGCCCTCCAGCTTCCTTCTGGCCGCACTCCAGCTCCACTCATGTGTGAGCATGAAGTCCTTCCCCTGACTAAATGCACTCAATGAAATAAAACATGGGGGAGCGCTAGAAGTGAGCGTCACCTAGGATTGTGGAGTCCCATATTCAAGGCCCATCCTCTGTGCCCTATCGGTGTGACATTGTCATTCAAAATCCCTAGGAAAATGAGCTTGATGTAATCTATTTCCACTGAATGGGGAATGCGCCTGTCCACTGCTTTCAACAAAAATGCTTTCTAGGGTGTTCTCTCTCCCCTTTAGCAAATTACTCCTCCACTCTATAAAAGGCTCCTCTCTCCCATCACCATGCGGTGTTCTTTGAGTGGTATTGTGTGGAGACACACTGCAGTGGAAGCTTCTGGTGACCTTCGTCTTAAGGAAGCGCTTCAGCAGCGATAATAGCCTACCCAGCGGCTATCTCAAATAAACAGCCGCCTCCAAGGAGTTCCACCCTCAGGTACCTTGCTAGCAGAGAGGGCATGCTTAATGGACTCTGTGCAGAGAGAGATGGAGTGGGCCCCTGCTAAAAAGCAACACTTTTGCCACTGAGCGATGACCTGGCAGGCTGTGGGTATCAGGCCAGAGCCTGGGGGAGGCGGCTATTGCCCTGACTAATCTGTGTTCCAGGTGAGACAAACTAGAGAAACCTATTTTTGTGGACACAAAAACACGACCTTCAGTCTGGAGCCAAATGTTAGCGACTCTAGCTGGAGAACATGGATTCAGTTGACCCCAAATTCCACGTTCCAGTGAGGTAATGGCTGGATGCATTTTGTTGTCTAGTGCTAAAGTTAATCTGTAGACCCCACTAGCCCAAGCACAGATAACTTTCTGGAATGCTGGGAGTGCTGGTCTTGTAAGATAGCAAATCGTGTATTTTCATCTCAATAAACAAAGTCGGTTGCCCCAACTGTACAGTGTGTGCTTGATCACACATAGGAAGGAGATACATAGTCAGGAAGTATGTCAGGGTATACATTTGCTCCTGACTTGACGAAGGCAGGAAGTACCTTAGTGGTGCTCTCATTCCTGGTCCATGTGAACAGTCGCCACAAGTTCCTGCTGCCCCAAACTGATCAGTTCTGCTATCCCATCCTCATCATGACAAACTGAAGCCCTCGGCAACCCTGACCTCACACCAGCCCTTCCTGTCTTACAGCTGCTCCTGTCAAGGGTTTTAGCGACAGTAATGCAAAAGTAGTTGGTGTCGTGTGTGATGGTTAGTGCTGATGGTCATCTTGACCCAGCCTAGAGTCACCTGGGAAGGGAGTCTTAGTGAGGGACTGTCAAGATCAGGTTGGCCTGTGGATGTGTCCACGGGGGATTGCTGTGATCATATTGATGGGCGTGTGAAGCTCTGCCCACTATGGGCAGCAGTATTCCCTAGGTTTGGGTCCTGGTTGTATAAATGCAGAAGTGGGATGAACATGAGTAAGCATGTATGCACTCACTCTTTCTCTACTTTTGATTGTGGTTACGTCTAGCGCTTCACGTTCCGCCTTGACTTCCCCACAATAACAGACTGTAAACCAAATAAGCCCTCTTCTCCCTTAAAGTTATTTTTGTTAGGACGTTTTATCACAGCAGTAGAAACAAACCTAGGACACACTGGGAAGCCAGTGATAGAGTGGGCATTGTATACCCAGAGATGTGTTACTGGTCCAGAGTCACTGGTGGACTGGAGAGTTTAACACAGCATCTTCTCTTTCCCACATGAGAACACGTCTCCCTTTGGCCCAGTACTAGGAAGTAGCGTCATCCCCCTGCTGTGCCTGCACAGTGCTGAGGAGCTGGCTGCTATATCCTAGCCTCTGTTGGGAGGGTTGAGCTGGGAGCTTCCTTCTTCTTCCTCTTCCCAGGGCCACTGTTCACCAGGGTTTGTCTTTCTCTGTGCCTCTTTTCAGGTCTTCAGTGGCTCACCCAACTATTCCATTTCCATTTCTAAACAGAAACTGCTCCTCAGTGCTCCCAGGCACAGTCTCCAGCCGCCATCCAGGGCTCATGCCCCTCCTGCAGACCATGTGAGTCTGTTTCTGGTCATTTTCTAAAACTGTTTTTGATTATTGGTAGAGGACTTTCCTAGGTAGCCCAGGCTACCCTCTTGCCTCAGTTTCTCCAGTCCTGAGATTACAGGTCTGTGCCACTGTGGCCTCTCCCCTGTGGTTTCTGTATTGACCTTGGAGCAGAACATTTGAGTGACGTGACTTAAGACCAACCTTGGGCTGGGTTTAAATTAAAGCTCTTCTTTACAGTTTGCCGAGTCCATCTTCTGAAGTTGGATTGCTTTAACTGTAAAATGAGCGAGTCCAGTGGTGGATTTTATTTGCCTGTTTTACATTCCATTTTCTTTTGTAATACGAGTTAGATGAGTTACTTGTATAACTAAATAAGATTTTGGGTTTGTTTGGTTTTGTTTTTCCTTAAAAGGAACAACCGAAACCACTTAGACAACTCTCCCAGCGCTCACTCACTTCTTCATGTCCTGCGTGTTGTCTTCTGGCCTCTGCATTATAAGTAGACTAACCAAGTAGGGCAGATCCCTTGTCAGAAGACTCAGCCCCCTATTTGCTTATTTGGTGGGAGAGAGCATAGTCTTAGTAATGTACATAGGCTGGCCTTAAGTTCAGGATCCTCCTGCCTCAGCATCGTGACTGCTGAGATTACAGGTGTGTTGACCTGGCCTGGCCCCAGTTTTGAATAAGACATGTTACCTCCATGAGGATGGCAAGGGTGGGCTTGAGACAGCCACGGCTTCTTGTTGGGCCTCAGTTTCCCCAGGAATGTGTGACTGAATGATAACCTGGAGGTTAGACCTCACCATGCAGGAATCAGCAGGCTTGCCGGTGTTGGTGGAGACACAAACACCCATTTCCCAGTGCCCTGAAGCCTGTGGGTCAGCTTTGGTGTTTACCTGCCCCACAGAGATGCAGTCTGCCTGCTGGGAGAAAGCCTTTGTGTGCGGATTCTCAGAGGATAATAAGTCCTTTTCTTACCCAGCGGCACATTAGGGTAAGATGACTATAATTTCTTGTCTGCAAGGACGGTGCTTCAAAAGCAGAATCCCTCCTTGCGGGAGTATGGGGAGGACAACAAAAACACATGCAAAATTAGAGGGAAGAAAGGACGGCCCCGGGCAGAGCTGTGGTGGGTATTTCCTGTGATCCAGATTGTTTAGGAAATAGGAAAAGCACATTGTCTGCTTCAAAAACCTGTCAGGAAATTATTAAAAGCCCCTGAATTCCTGTATAATCAATCACCTCAAGTGCACAAATTACACACGCCGTGAATGGGAATAAACCTATTACAAGGGGCTCATTCGGAATGAACTAAAAGTTTAGACGTGCTTTGTTGTGGTGCTAAGTAGAGTTTTGAAAGAGAAATCCCTTAAATAGATGCTGCTGTATTATTGTCGAGGGGGGAACCATCAACCGACTGTTGGGATGTTTGCTTTTCATTTGTATTGATGAAGCAACGTGACAGTCGCATTAGCAATCCCTTAGTCTGACTGTCCAGATTGTCCGACAATTATTATCGCTTTTGTACGCTTTGTTCTAGCGTGTGCCTGTGACCACACGTCTTACAATACTCTCAGCACAATGTAAATACTATTTGTGTCATAACTTTTTTTTTCTTAGCCATTCATCTTACATTTTTTCCTAGAAGTGAAGCTCTTTATTACCATAATTGTTCAAAGCTGTGTACTATTCCCACCAGCAGAAAAATGGCATTGGGGCAATCGTTCCCTGAGCAATAGGCGTTTGGCTTTCTCTCCTGCATTTACGTTTGTGCTCGCCATGCTTTGGGGATACATTGTTTTCTCGCTGCCTCGGTTTTTATTGATGGCTTTTGGAGACAAGATCTCCTTATGTAATCCAGGCTAACCCTAAACTCAGAATACTTCTGCCTAAGCCTCAAGAGCATTGGGAATAAGTGAGAGGCAGCAACTTGGCTGACACAGCCTTGACTCCTGATTTAGTTCCAGAAGTGGGGGATTACTGATTCAACGGCTGTGTGTGTGTGTGTGTGTGTGTGTGAATTTTTTGAAGCAGGGTCTTTCACTAAATCTGGAGCTCACCACTGACTGGAGTGAGTCCCCGGGACCTGGCTGTCTCTGCCCTAAGTGTTGGTGTAACAGATGTGTATTGTGAGACCCTGCTTTCTCCGTGGTTCTGGGTGCATGAATTTGAGACCTCTTGCTTGTGTGGCAGGAATTTCATTCATGGAGTCACCTCCCTAGCCCTCAAGGGTTTTCTTAAGGTTTTGTCGTTTGCCTTTGGAGAGTGGACCATGGGAAGCCTTGTGGTTTTGGCACCAGCATCAATTAGGACTATTAGAGTATTTCCCTGGAACTCATTAGCACAGCGTGTGTCTCAGGTATGTTGCACAGCGAGTGTGCTTGCCATCCATAGTATTTGTCTCCTTCGTCAGTATCTGTCTCCCCTCTTAAGGATTTTTACACATCCTTTGTCCCAACTGTTCCAGCAGCAATCATAGGTACCCATCAACTTCTTACCACTTTAACAAATACCTGAGGCCAGCAGCTCACAATTTGGAGGTTTGGCTCTACTCCTTGTGGGCCTGTGAGAAGACAGCAAACCACGACTGGAGTATGGCAAAGCAAAAGGATTCACCTCACTGACAGGAAGCAAAAGACAGGTCCTGAGATCCCCTCTAAGGCATGGCCTGGCCTAAAGACCTTGCATTAGGTCCCATCCTGGGATGCATTCATTAGCCCGTGGCCTTTGAGAGAATGCTTGTAACAGAAACGGTAGGGACAGCCACCTACCATCACATACAGCAGAGGCAGCAGATGACATGGATTTAGTAGATGCAGAGAAGCAGCAAAGCCAGTAGATGCAGTAGATGGAGCAGATGTGGTAGATGTGGCAACCAAGATGCTAGTGCTGGCAGTGTTGGTGGAGTAAGCACACAGTGGGGCTAGAAGCAGTGGGGTGTGAGTGACGGTGATGTGGTGACAGTGGTGGCAACAGGAGGGCCAGTGGAGGTGTTAAGGGTGGGGGTAATCGTGGAAACAGGACATGGTGCCTGTGGTACTCAAGCAGGATTAGGGGCAGTAGTGGTGCCGTTAGTGGCAATTATGGCGATGGTAGGAGGAAAGCATCCTGCTGCTTGATAGACATGGGAGAAACAGTAAGAGCTGCAGTGGGCAGTGGTGGCGCATGCATTTATTCCAGCACTCAGGAGGCAGAGGCAGGCGATCTCTGTGAGTTTGAGGCCAGTCTGGTCTACAAGAGCTGGTTCCAGGAGAGGCTCCAAAAACTACAGAGAAACTTGTCTCGAAAAAAAAACAAAACAAAAACAAACAAACAAAAAAGAATCAATGAGAGCTGCAGTGGGCTCACCATTCCATCTATCAGACACCGCTCCGGTCAGTAGCGGACATCTAGTGGGTTGAGGGGATATAGTCAGTGACAGGCATGTAGTCTGCCCAACACAGCTCCGGGTTTGTGTCCCTACGGATAAAGATACAGCCACAGATACCTTTCTGGGCTGGCAGAATACAGACATCCCAGTGAGTCCTAGCTTCACTGAGTAGCATTGTGTCCCCCTGAGGGACATCACATCGGCTGGCTAAGTTTCATTCAACACTGAGTGTCCCCTTTTGTGCTGGCCAGGGAAGGGGCTGGAGACTAGATGTGAGTTGGTATGCCTGTCCCCAAGGATGTCGCCTTCTGGTCAAGATGGCTAATCTTCTCACAGAAGGGAGAAAAGCTTCCCTAGGGAAGGCCACTATGCCTTTTGAGCCTGGCTGCCCTGAGGTATGTATGCCTCAAGGGCCTCCTAGTGCTTTTGAGCTGCTGCATTTCAAGGAGGATACAAGGCTCAGAGATGAGTTCCCCGCAGGCCCCATGGGTCCCCAAACCCAGTGGGTGGAGGGAAGCAAGGGCCGGCATAGATCAGGGACTGATTCTGGTATTGAGGTTGGCCATGGCTGCTAAGTCCAGCAGCATTTCCCTAAGCAAGCCTTCGTCCTGTGGCTGGACTGCCTCCAGCCCACATTTCCACCCCTAAGTCGGCACACATGTCTGTGCACGTGCCCCTTGGGTCTATGTGAATACCTGACATAGCCACACAATCTTCCAAAGCAACTTGACCCCATGACCCCCCTGCTCCAAGCCCTCTCTCAGTCTCTTTGGCTTTTCCCTTGGCACATAGCTCCTACGCTAGGCCTTGAGTTCATGTCATCCATATCCTTCATGCAGATGACAGAACATTCCGGTCAAGTCCCAGCCCCAACATCCCTTGACAGGTACCGGGTGGCCTCTCTCCACACCCCTTTTCCTAATTTCTGTGGACAGGAAAGAAAAAAAAAACTGCTGCTTGGGTTGAAGGAGCACAGTAGGGCAGACATCATCCCTAGCACAGGCTGTTACCAGCTCTCTGTGCCTTCTCTTCAACTGTGACTACCTAGGGGAGAAAGCAGTCTGCATCTCCCAACGTCATCCCCATGAGCGATGGAAGCCCTGGAGAGGAACAGGGGCGAAGATGGAAATTCCTGTTCAGATGCCCAGAGAGGAGAGACAGAGCCCTTTGCATTTTAGAGAGGACTAGGAGAGAAGCCACCTCCCTTCAGCAAAGAGGAAAACCAATCCAGCTCCTCTCAGTTTACCCGAAACCTTTCCCTATTTTCAGTTTTGATTCCATGTGTCAGAAGCTGACATTTTTACGAGCACCAAGAACCCGGCATCATTTTGAAAACTTGCAAGTGGAGAGGCGTAGTGAGGTAGCCAAGACTCGCTCCGCGCACAGATGGCGGTGATTAGGTGCCAGTTCACGGAGAAGCTTGGAATCTGCAGACGGTGGCAGCGGAGGGCAGCTGGCTGCAGGGCTACAAGCAGTTGGAATGAGCTGTCCGGCAGCAGGTGACCCTAGGCCCAGGCCACACCCCTCGGCACAAGCGATGGTCATAGAGAGGAGACCATCTGAGCCTAGGGATCATGTTGGGAGCAGAATAGCCTCCCTTTTGCCTTGATTCTGTATGGGACTGAGGCTCCATGTGGTCCTAGGCCATGTTTGCCACTGTCTAGCTGTGAGTTTAGGGTTAGCATCACCTCTCTGGTTCTGTTTGCTCCCTGGAAGACAAAGAAAGGAATACGGGCCTGGGGAAGCAAGCACCCTGCCTCTTGGGGTTTCTCCATGGAGGAATGTGACCTTATTAAAAAGAGGCCTTTTAAAAGACAAAGATGTAGCAGGGTGTGGTAGCACAAGCCTTTAATATCTGCACTCAGATCTCTGTGAGTTCAAGGTCAGCCTGGTCCACAAAGTGAGTTTCCCAACATCCAGAGCTGTTACACAGAGAAACTGTCTGAAAAAAACCAAACCAAACCAAAACAAAACAAACAACAACAACACAAAAAAAAAACGAGAGAGAGAAAGGTGGGGATTTGTTATTGAATTTCTTGTATTAGGTGGTACAGAGGCGCTTGGAGAGAATGAGGAATTCCTAGCTGGTGACAGAGTAAGTCCCTGTGCAGCTACCCCAGGTGTGCCCTCATCTGAGAGCTGGTGTTCAAAGATGAGCTTAGAGCAGCTCCCTAAATACAGAAGGCAACAATATGGAAGGGCAACACGGAGAGGCTTGGAGAAGAGGGCATGAGTCCTCATGGCTGACATGGAGCAGGTGTCAGGGCAGACGTTATGCTCAGCCTGAATGGGCCTGCAATAGGAGCCATGAGGATGGCTGGGAAGAGGTCCCAGGCTGGGAAAGAGGGGGCAGGAGGCTGGACGGCCACTGTGATATCAAGAGGTCAGATACTGCCGGCAGTTTGTCCCTGTATCCCAACTGTCCCGTACCAACCTGTCCCCATGCAGGGATAAGCATGGTCTCTGGTCTAGCCCCGTGGGCCAAAAGCAGGAAAGAGATGATGTCTCCTCCCTCAAGGGTCTTCTTCTGCTAAGCCAGGGCCAGCTCACTGAAGTGGACATGCAAGACACCATGCCGGTGGGTGTAGGAGATGTGGAACCTTAATCCACCAGGACCTTGCTCCGCAGAGCATGCTCAGGTCGTCAGTACACTTCATTATCTTGTGCCTGTAGGTAGCTCTCAGGTGCTAGCAGTGAAGAAACGATGACCTGTGTGTTAAAAGGATAAGGCGTACTGGAGAGATGGTTGGAGAGATGGCTCAGTAGGTAAAGAGCCTGCTTTGCAGGCATGAAGACCTGGGTTCTAATCCCCCCAAACTCTATTAAAAAAAAAAGCCAGGCATGGTGGCACACACTTATAATCCCAGCCCCGGGGAGGCAGAGATGGGAGGATCCCAGGGGCTCATTGACTAGTCAGCCCAACCCAACGAATGTGCTCCAGGCCAAAGAAAGACCCTGCCTGAGGAGCAACCTCTGGTCTCCACATGCACACAGGCACAGATATGTGTCCTAACTGTGCAACACACATACACACAACATGACAAGAACAGGCATATGGTGTGTGACACACACACCTGTAATTCCAGCACTTGCAAGGCTGCCGCAGGAGAGTTACTAGGAGTTCAAGACAAGCTTAGGTGACAAAGCAAGACCCCTGTCTCAAAACAGGAAGGAAGGAAAAAAGAAGCCATTTACTCTCCCTGAAGGTTAGCACTGAGTGTCTATAAAGCTGTGTGTCTCCTGCGGGGATACAGATGTCTTTCTGTTTGCAACAGGAGGCCTGTGTGTGTGGAGGGGAGGGGTGTGTTGTTCCTGTGGTGGTTTTTCTAAGGCATGCTTACCCCTGAAGGGGGTCTATGTCTCCTCACGTGTGATATAACAGAAGTGCTACCACTCCCGAGCTGTCTACCCCCTGCCCTTTCTGAGACAGTTACTTCAGGCTGCTACTAAGGGAGTTGGGTGAACTGCAGTGAAAGTAGAGGTGACCCCCCCGCAAGGGTTGCCCCGGGAACAGAGGAGCCACCGAGATCATTTTTATTAGATCAGAATTCTGTAACTGTGCTTTCCCCATGGTTAGAGTACACATCACAATGAGCCTTGAGAAAAGAGGATGATTGGCCAATCAGAGAAGTGTTCCTTTAGTCACTGTACAATCCCCTGGAAAGAGGCAAAGGTGAGCATGGAATCAGAGACACACTGACCATCCTTCCACTGACAGTATTGGCTGGATGGTCAGTGGTTGCCCTGGGTTGGACACCCGAGTGTCCTCTCAATGTGCACCCTTCAAGGCTCACGCCAGCCTGTCACAGAGCCCCACTCGTTCCGTATTCCATCCTAACTGGTGAAGGGAAGAGATCTTCCTAGGTCCCTAGAGCTCAGCAAACAGTGCAGAGGAGGCAAGCTGAGACAGCCCACCCCAAAGCCGGGCCCCATGGAACCAGATTGTCTTCTAAATGCAGAAATCCTCCTCAGGCCCAACTTGGCCTGGGTGTCTAGACTTGGGGAGAAGTAGATCTTATCTCATCCTAATCCGAAAGGAAGCAGCTTTAACTTCCTCTCACCGCCACGACTTCTCCTTGAGCACTGAACGCATCCCTCCTGCTGGCCCCTTTTCCTAGACTGGGCGCACGCTGCAGGCTCTTGGCATGTGGGTTTAAATAAAAACCCGTCCTCCGAATCCCTGCAGACTGAAGTAAGCATTTGGCTGCAACCGGGGGTTCGTGAACCTTCACCTGTCTCCCAACACTCTTCCCACAAGCCCCTTCCTGCACCTGGGGAAACTGGGACGGTTGGGTTTTCTCCAGCCTCTTGCACAGCACTCTGTCAGAGCCACAGTTAGTCCGAGATGTGCCCCCCCCCACCCTGTCTGTCAGCCGCCTGCTCATCGAGCTGTGTTTCTAGACCAGGGTGGTGGGATACACACACCCCATCTCTTCTGGACCAGGTTCTGTGCCACACATCAGTATGGAGCGTATTTCATCGTTTATAACAGTCTTAGATTAAGTGTTAATGGTCCCTCATACCACCACAAACACACCCTGGAGAAGGACAGTGCTCGGGCAGGGAAGGTGAGCTCTCCCATCTCATAGCCTCTTGGAGGCAGAGCTTGGGTTTTTATGACTTTCATTAAGTTCATCTCCCAGCAGGCTCTGCAAAGACTCCAGCACAGCCTTCTGGCAAAGGTCTGTTGACTGACTGAGTGACTGACTGACTGACTGACTGAATGAATGAATGAGCAAAAGAATGAATGAGCAAGTGTCGCATTTCCAAGAGTGCTGCGGAGAAAGTGTGGCCTGGAAGAGTTTCAGTGCCTTGCTTAGAAGAGCTGACTGGACGGAGGAGAACCTGCGCGTAGTCGCTGTATGCAGCAGACAGGGCTTGCGCCTCTCAAAGCGCTGACGCGGTGGTGGCAATATTGTAGCTTGACCCTGCTGAATGGCTGGCCACAGACTACCTTTTGTTCCCTCTGACTACGCATTAATGGAGTTGCTTCTGTTAAGTCAGGCCGAGTACTTCCCTGAGTCTATCTACTTAGACGAAGGCTCGCACATGCCTTAACAAACACACAAACACAATGAATGCCGCGTTCACACAGAGAGGAGGGTGGTAACATGCTTCTGATTATGGCTGAATTTGCAAACATGGCTCACTGAATTCACGTGCCATCGTCTGGCACGGATTGCCCATGATTTCCCTGGCTTCTCCTCTAGGCGCCAGCCTCCAAGAGGAGCTGCTAGAATTTTCTTGGTAGAAGAAAGTTTTGAAGACATCACCCAACCTACCCTGACGCAAAGGAGAAGTCTGGGCTCCTGGAGGAAAAGGGACAGAGCTAGTAAGCAGTCTATCTCAGTCCCTGAATCTCCTGCTGTCTGCTTAGAGGCCCTTGGTAAGATGCAACCTGGAGGATTAGTTTAGCATTGGAGTGCTGTGCCTCTATGTGCTGGGAGCTCCAGGAATCTCTAGGTAATGGACTGATTTAGAGTGTTTCAGTGCGGTACTGGTATCTGTGGTGAGTGTTAAGGACACGGATACGCTTTGTTCCTATAATTTCGCCCTTAGGAACTGACCCCAAGAAAGAGATGACTGCCTTTTGCTGGTTAGTTTATGTCAGCTCATCACAAGCCAGAGTCACCTGGGATGAGGGACCCTTAGCTGAGGAACAGCCTCCCCCAGATTGGCCTGTGGGTAAGTCTGGGGTGCAGCTCACTGTGGGTGATGCCACCACTGGCTGGTGATCCTGGGTGCTATAAGAAAGCAGGTTGAGCAAGCCAGGGAGAGCAAGCCAGAAAGCAGCACCCCTCCATGGCCTCTGCTTGAGTTCCTATCCTTACTTCCCTCAATGATGAACTATGATCTGGAAGTGTAAGCCAAATAAATCCCCCCAATATTAGTTAAGGTTCTCTAGAGCAATGGTTCTCAACCTTCCTAAGGCTTCAGCACTAATATGGTTCATCATGTTGTAATGACCCCCAACCATAAAATTAATTTGTTGCTATTTTATAGCTGTAATTTTTCTACTGTTATGGATTGTAATGTAAATATCCAATATGCAGGATATCTGATATACAATCTCTAAAGGGGTCACACCCCACAGGGTTGAACTCCAGAGGACAGGAGCTTAAGGGGATTTATTAGTTTACAGGTTATGGTCCTGCTAGCCCAACAATGGCTTTCTACTAACAGAAGGTTCAAGAATCTAGCAGTTGTATGATCCACAAGGCTGAATGTCTCAGCTAATCTTCAGTATACAGCAGGCATTAGAGCCTATTTCTTTGTGAAGGATGGACTTGCCAGGGAGAGCGAGAGCAAGCAGACAGAGAGAGCAAGCTTCCTTTTCCCATGTCTTTTACGTAGGCTGTCACCAGAATGTGTGGTCCAGATTAAAGGTGGATCTTCCTACCTCAAAAGATCAAGATTCAAAGTAGAGTTTTCCACTTCAAGTGATTTAATTAAGAAAAAAAAATCCATCACACGTGTACAGAGCCACTTGGGTTTTAGTTCATTTCATATGTGGTTAAATTGACAACCAAGAACAGCCATGACACTCTAAGATGTTTTAGGTCAGTGTTTTGTCCCAGCAACAGAGAAACCAAACTTTGATGTGTGTTTCTCATTGGAGATGGGTAGTTCTCTTTAGGGTGGTTTATGGCAGACTCATCCTTTGGGCCTGGCTCTTCCATGGACACCACTCCTTCCGCCTCCTGCCTGGTTGTAAAACAGTGTGCTATGATGTGAGGCCTGTTTCTATGTACCCTCTAAGTCACAGACGTCAGTTCTCCAGAACTACATATCAAGAGGCAGCTGCTTCCTTTGTAGACGATGCAGTTTCAGTGGGTATGCAGTGACAGTCAGGTAAGTCGAGGTCTGGGGCTGAGGTCAGGCTGCCTGGTAGCCACTTT
>LOEQ01000448.1:653894-664080 GCA_001685075.1 Bramus lutescens | reverse complement strand
ACTTATGGAGATCTCTGTGTGATTTTCTTTGGGACTTGCTGGCTGTGGAGTACCTGGGCGGGACAGAATCCCCAACAAGCCGGCCCTCATGTTACAAGGGTGGGTTGTGAATCTGTAATATTACCTGGAAGATTATGTCATTGCCCTCCCAGCTTGATCTAAGTGAATCTTAGTTGTGTGTGTGTGTGTGTGTCTGTGTTGTGTATGTGTGTCTCTGTGTGTTTTAATCGTAAGCTGTTCTTTTGGATGAAGAAAGTCGGGGCAGGGGAGTGGTAAAATCAATCAATATGTGGTTTAGAATAGCGGATGGCAGCGCTAAATAGTTTGTAGCTGTCTCTCAAATGCCATTTGCCGAACTCCGTTCTGTGACACACAAAGCCTCAAGGAGATGCTCACGGGTGTTGCAAAGGTGAGAAACAATTGAAGCTGATGAGGTGTGTCACCTACATCAGGAAAATAACAAATATCTTTCTAGCGCTAATGGCAGAGCATGAGAGGCGGGACAGCGGAACAGGAGCGTGGGCTCTGGAGCCACAGCCCCAGGTCCCATTTAACCTGAGAAATGACTTGATCTGCCTGTGCGTGCACATGTGGATGCATGTGTGTGTGCGTTTATGCATGTGTGTATATGTGTATGCGTGTATGTGTTTGTTCATGTGAGTGAGTGTGCACAAATGTGTGTGGTGTTGTCCATCTGAGTTTTTTGTTTGTTTTTGTTTGTTTGTTTTGGAAATAGTCCCTCATTGCCCTGGAACTTTCCTAGTAGGCTAGGCTGGACCCCCCACAAACTCCAGGAATNCCCGCCCAGCAGTACAAGCACACACTGCTATGCCTTGCTTTTAACATGAGTGCTGGGGATTGAACTCGGATCCTCATGATTGCAAGGCAGGCACTTTATGGGCTGAGTCATCTTCTCAGCACACTTCCTTGATCTCTTGAATGGGTTTCTTGTCCATGAAATATCCCTGATTTAGAAGCTGCCTCTGGGGCTTAAGCCAGTGGTGAGGAGAGGGGAGCCCACAGCTTGGAGTAATGGCTCTTCTCGCATGTTTTTGTCTCTTTGGGAAAGGGTCCCCCGAACCTGATGACAGTGGTAGGAAGTCACATGACAGATCACCCTCTTAGGAAGTAGGACAGTCATCAACAGGCTGAGCTTTCCTCCTACCCACTGCCAAGCTGTGTGCTTCCCTGTTGACAATTGCCTATCTTTGCTACACCTTTTATCTTGTAATTTTAACATTCATTGGTGTAATTATTCAATGTTTACTTTTTATGAAGCATATGAATCAAATTTTGATCACTTCTCACAGCAATTAATTCTACTTCGAGACTTTTTTTTTTTGCCATCTCTGTTCATTTAAACGACATGTGTGAGCCTCTGTTGGCACTCTGAAACAGTATCATTTAAATAACACATCGTGGTCAAACAAGTTTGGGAAATGCTTCCTGGTGTTATGGTTTAGCTGCGCGTGACCCCTGTGAGAAGGGCAGCACCAGCCAGTTTACTTTGAAGTACCACTACATTTTGCATGAGAATGAGATCCTGCAAGCCCTGGTGGGATTGTGGTTTTGTTCTCAGTGTTAAGGGAGCTGAACAGGAAACAGCAACAGGCTAGAAGCTCTTTGTCAGATGGTTTAGGTGGAGAGGCCAGCAAACCTCCATGTTCTGATACTTCCCACACTTCAGCCCAGTTATCCAGCTGTGCCTACAGGAGCCGTGTGTGTGTGTGTGTGTGTGTGTGTGTGTGTGTGTGCAGAAGGGACTGTAGAAAAGGAAGGGAGATGAACCTCCATTTTCCTTTTCTGCCTCAACTTCCTCTTTCACCACTAAGCCTCTCTCTCTCTCTCTCTTTCTCTCAGTTATTTCTTTTATTTTTTAAAATATTTATTTACTATTACTATGTATACAGTGTTCTGCCTGTATGCTTGCTGACCAGAAGAAGGTACCAGATCTCATTACAGATGTCTGTGAGCCACCATGTGGTTGCTGGGAATTGAACTCAGGACCTCTGGGAGAGCAGTCAGTGCTCTTAACCTCTGAGCCATCTCTCCAGCCCCCTTTCTCTCAGTTATTACAACACCACAAAGGGAAACAGGGCTCCACCCTGACAGCTGACAGACCACCATCCAACCAACAGCTATTTTTATGTCTATGGACAGAAACAGGGGGCCCAATCTCCACACTAGAAGGGAGCCATAGACATGAACACTGTATAACCAATAGAGGGAGAAAGAAAATCACGAGGGCATTATTCACACCCAGTAAAAGCTCAGGACATCTACCCCAATCTACCCCAGCCAGAGTCATCAGTCTCTCTGGCTCTGGGAGCCCTTCTCTACTGGAGGGCTCAGTACACTTGCCAATAGACACTTAGACTTGGCACTGAGGTGGTTTCCCACCTTCTGATTCTTTAACCAACAGAGAAGCCCTAGCCAGCATCACCACTAATGTCCCATGAGCTAAAGCAAGTCCCACAACTGGGGCAAAAATCCCAAGGAGGCAGAGGGCTAGATATTGTGCCCTCACGGTGCTGGGAAGGTTGGTCTGCATTGTTAATTTAGTGGGATTCAGTTACCGTGGAAATACAACTATGTGTGGGGCTATGAAGGCCTTTCCAGAGAGCTGTAAAGAAGGGAAGACATAGGCAAGGCGAGCCCCCAGGCTGGGGCCCTAGACTGCGTAAAAGGAGAAAGCAGGCTGAACATCATCAGCCTTTGGCTCCTCCCATCATGGTTGGCCCTCTGCGAGGGACTGAGCAGGAACAAACCTTTCTTTCTTTAAGTTGCTTCTGTCAGGCATTTTGTCACACTAACACAGAAGAAAACGGACCCAGGGCCAAGTAAAGTTCTTCGGGCTGCGTCCCTGTGCTTCTGCTGAGACAGTGTTACCTGAACCTGAGTATGTACAGGAGGTAGTGAGTCCATCTCAAAACAGGAAGCCAGAGAGCGAATCGGGGTCAAACTCTGGCTTCTATAACGACGGGCGCCTTCGGGAGCTAATCCAGTATCTCCTGAGAGGATCTTTAATCCCTTCCGAGACGGGTCTCCTGTGATATACGGACCTCACTAGTCTTCATCGCTAAAGATTCTAAGGCCTCATATCACCACCCTGGAGACCAGGCTTCCAAGACTTGAGCCCCTGGGTGGCGCATCATATTCAGGCTGCAGCACGGAGGAAATAGCTAATCATTTGTTTGTTTGTTTTATAGTCGGGATTCTAGACATGGTGCTAGCTCACCGTTTACCAAACTTCACTCACACACCCCTGCACATTTGTGAACTACAAATCCCAGGCTCCTTTGTAGTTAAGGGATGCCGTATGACGGAGTTCTGGCCAATGGGATGTGGGGAAAATGATGTACAGGCTACCCTTCCTACATGGCCAAGGAAACCCGTCCTACAGTCCAATCCCCTAGACTCTTTTCCTTTGTCCACCTGCAGAGCTGATGGGGCAGTGGCGGGGACTGAACAAACCAGAGCGACTTCACCCATGTTGGACGAGGGGGGCATGCTGTAGTAGGAAACCGCTGTGATTTGAGAGTTCAGCATAGCAGATGGCTACTCCAACCTCAACAACCACTTCCCTGCTGTTAGGGCAGACTCCTCTGCAGACCAGGGAGCCCCATTAGGCTCAGGTCTCTGTAGGAGAGGGCGGTGGCATCAGGTGGAAAGCCAGGCACGTGGTGAGAGGAGGTTGTCTTCTTGATTGGGTTGGTCTGGTGAAATCCCCAGGCGTACTTGCTAAGCATGTAAGTCTGACAGGCAGTAGAGGGGCTGAGAAATGGGGGTCCCAGTAGAAGACTCCAGATGGTGTCAGAATCTTAAGCAGCTGTAGAAAGTTGACTGTTGAGGAAGAGGAAGGGAGGCTAAAGTCGGGATCTATGCTGGGCTCAGTTCAAAGTGGCTGAAGTGGAAGGAGAGGGATTCAGGCCCAGTACAAATGCAAACCCCTTAGGGAAGCTCCTTGCTGCAGGGCCAGGATGTGAGTGAGATGAGGTGTTCAAGAATATCCTACTTCATAAAGCAGAAACCCACTGATGCCCTTATGGAGGAAGGGGCTCTCTTCTTCCTCCCTTCATCATCCTGCATAGAGGATCGTCATCCAGGCACCTTCTGGGTGCCTATGCCTGAGCCGGGGGTGGGAAGTGCATCCAGTCCTATGTCTCTCTGTTAAAGCAGAGCCCCACAGAGGGAGGGAAGAGGTGGGAGTAGAAGAGGCTCTGGAAGCCTGAGCAGGTGGCTGTGATCACAGTAGGTGCCCAGAACAGGAAGTGTACCCCCTCCGCCTTAGCCAGTCAGAGGGAAGCTGTGCTCTGCTCATTCCAGAGTGAATGAATGCTTCATTGTCCCTCTTCCTCTGGGAAGGACAATGACGTGGCATGGTCCCTTTATGCTCAGGGGCCAGCGGGCTCTTAGCAGATGTTAAATGCAATAACACCCACATGCGTTAGCAGCTTTGGTGCCACTGGTAAGAGTGCACGTGTATACACACACACACACACACAAAAAAAAAAAAGAACACAGAGCCATGAGGTCTGGCAGATGCAATTAGCCTCTGGGTCCCTCAGAATTAGATGCAGGTGGCTAATTGTCCATGCCAAGAGGCAACTGTGGGCACAATTAGTCATGTCTCTTTCCCCACTTGGGGCTAATATTGGGGGTGGTGATGAGGGAGGGAGTCTCAGAAGCTCAATTTCCCCTTCGCCATGGGCTGTGATGGGTGACTTTTGGTGGGGCTGTTCATCCTATGGGCTTGGGGGATGTTGTGGGAGTGGTCAAGGGCAGGAAGGCAGAGGAGGGAGGGTGGCAGCTGTTTTGAGAAGTCCCTGCATTTGCCTCCTCACCCCGTCAGCACACTGGGATCTAGAAACTGATGCTGGGTTCCACGTGTCCTCAAAGCCCTATGCCTGCATCATAGCTCCAAAGCCACTCACTTAGCAGGAGGTGTCTTCATGACATCCATTCTCGTGGGGGCAGAATGGTGGAACCCAAGCCTGCTCTTGACAAGCCCCTTGGGTTGCTTTTATGTTCCTTCCTATAGCTTTTTCTCTCTTTTTAAAAATTTTATTTGTTATTGATTTATTTTGTTTTTATGAGACAGGGTCTCACTATGTAGCCCTGGCTGTCCTCAAACTCATGGAGGTCTGCCTGCTTTTGCCTCCTGAGTCATGTACCACTAGACCGGCTCTTACAGTTTTTTTCTTGTCTTTCCTGTCTGTACTGTCTTACCAATCAGAGGGATGACTCCCAGGGACTCCAGTCACTGGCTTAGAACAGAGCAAGCCTGGGAAATTTCCAGTGAGGGGCTAAAAGTCTGTCCTGGCCTGCAAAGCTCTGGGCAAAAGGGCCAGGGATGCAGAAGGCCCATGAGTTTATGGTCAGTGCAGAGAGCATGGGTGCACAGTGAGAGAGATGATGATAGACACTGGCTCTTTCCTGAAGTTCACTGACTCACTGAGTGTTGCCTGACTGTGCCTCAGTTTCCCGAGCTGTTAAAGTAGAGTGTTGGGTCTCTGTAATGGCTTGGAGTCTACCCAGCTCTTTCTGTGGAGTTCAGGAGGGGATGACCTCTGAGTAGGAGAGGGAGGATGGGAGGAGTACACTTAGAAGGGGGTTTGAGGCTAGCTTGGCAGGTAGGATGGAGGTGTGTGCGAGGGCAGAGCAGGTGCTGCCATGATGTAGGCTGGCTCCCACATTACCTGGGGTGGCAAGTGCCTAAGAGCATCATGGGGAGTACACGGAATGGCACATTCTAGCCTCTACAGAGGATTCCCAATGTATCACACCTCTCTGATGTTCACAGATCAGAGAAGTTAACTCCCTGGTGACCCATAGATGCTACCTTCCTTCAGGGCCAAGCCTGAGTTATGCAGTTTCTAGCTTCCTTTCTATAGCCAGGCACTGTGTAAGAAGTCCAGCCATTTGGAGGCCTCCATGTTCCTATAGGCTGCATGGACAAGAGATGCTTCACTAGGCCCCTTCCGGTCCAGAGAGGCTAACACTGCCAGCAGACATGTCTGTCTGGATAGCATCTTGCAAACCCACTTAGTAGAACACAATGGTATCAGAGGCTCCAAGCAAGAACCACATTGCTAGAAAAAAAAAAAGAAAACCCTTCCCTGAGTTGATCAACCCATACCCAGAACCATGAAGATAATAATTGCTGCCTTTTATTGCACGTGTGTTCTCGAGTGTGCAGGTGCCAGTGTGCCAGTGCATGCAGAAGCCAGAGGTTGGCATAAGCAGTCTTTCTGAATCACTTTCCACCTTATTCATTGATGCAGGGCATGGCACTGAACCCTGAGTTCATCTATGGTTCGTCTAGCCAGCCATCTTGTGCTTTCGCTGTTCCCTGCTTACAGGGGCTGGAACCACAGGCAGGCTGCCATGCCCACCCTCGTCCTGTACCCCACTCCTCCTCTTTGTGAAGCAAGGACTTTAACCACTCTTCCATCTACCCAGCCGACACATTACTGTCTTAAGCCATGACAATTTGAGACTGTATGAGATGAAGCAATCGCTGACCATAAAAGTCCAGGGAGGGCTGCTTTCAGACGTGGCTGGGGCTGAGGCTCAAGTAGCATTCCCTGGCTTTGCTCGCTTCCTCCACTCTCACTCTCTTTCATGCTGGTGTCTTTCCTAAACTATCTTTCTCTGGTGATCACCCCTAGCCCTTCTGCCTTGTGTCACCCCTGACTCTGACACCAGTAGAGGATGAGCTCTTTGTCTCAGCAGCTTGATCACATACTCTTTCTGGGACATTTCCTGATCGGCAGAGTAAAAAGGCATAGAAGGAGCACCCTGTCCCCCTCAGTAGTGCCCAATCTTTTGGCACTACAACACAGTTGTCATCTACAAAGCTCATGCACAATCGAGTCTCTCTCTCTCTCTCTCTCTGAAACACACACACACACACACACACACTGTCTCTCTCTCTCTCACACACATACACACAATATAATCTCATAATGTTTTAAGGAAACAGACAATTTTGCATTAAACCATGTTCATAGCTATCATGGATTTGTATGCAGTCCATGAGTCATGGATTGGGCATGCCAGCCATGGTGTGACCTAAAGTCAGTTGATGCACTTGGGCAAGAACCCACAGAACTCATGTCTTCAGCTTTGAAGCAACCCATTCAGAAATGATGTCTAAAGGGGCTGTGCATTACCAAAGTGCCTAGTAGATATAAACGTATGTCCACTTCTGTGACCCTATGGACAAAACGGTCCTTTCCTCGATCTTTGTTTCCTCTTAATTTAGAAAAATTCAGGAAATAATTCTTGACAATCAACTTTGAGACAAGCCCATGATAACAGGGGTGACTTCGGCCCTTGGTGGCTCTCTCGAGATGGCTTCAAAGCAGAGCAGTGTAGGATGGGTGTGAATCTTCCAAGCCCAAGCCTTCTCCATCGTGTGGGAAGGAGCCACCTACAGTTCCCCAGGGGAAGGCAGAAAGGGGCAAGCTCCAAACAGGAGCATCTCCCCTGGGTTCTCAAGCCACATGCTTCTGCACTAGTCAAGTTTGGGTCCTGGAAATGGAAATTCTGACTGGAAAGAAATGGGAAGAGTTCCTGGGAGACAAAGGCCAGATGGAGAAGCAGTCCTTCCCAAACCCACAGTGGATCGGAGACACTGCCCTGACGGGGGCCTAGCCTGATCAATACACCAAAATCAGTATCTTGATTTTCTATTTGGATTATTCTCAAAGGCCCTGAGCATATCTCAAGCCAAGGGAATTTTACTTTGAGCAGGAACACAGGGCAAAAGCTCAAAGCAATCTTAAAAATAAGAGAAACTTGGGCTGGAGACATAACTCAGGTGGTCGAGTACTTGCCTAGCATGTACAAAGCTGAGTTTTTTTTTTGATCCCCAGCACCGCATAAAACCAGACACCGTGGCATGTGCCTATAATCTCAGCAGTTGGAATGTGAAGGCAGGAGGATCAGGAATTCAGGCTCATCCTTGGCTACATACATAGTGAGTTCCAAGTTACACTACATGGGACACTGTCACAAAAACAAAGCAAAAATTAAAAATTTTGAAGAAAAACTGAAGACCAGATCTCTTTCCATGATAAAAGCTATTTGAATTCTTAAGCTGGATTCTTAATTCTTCAGATCTGGGGTACAGTAATTGGTATCACATAAGGATGAATCTTTCTATCAATGAACCCATCCATCCAACCAACCATCCGTCCGTCCGTCCATCCATCCATCCATCCACCCATCCATCCATCTGTCCATTCATCCATCATCCATCCATCCATCTATCCACCCATCTGTCCGTTCATCCATCCATCCGTCCGTCCGTCCGTCCGTCCGTCCGTCCATCCATCCAACCAACCAACCAACCAACCATACATACATCTATCCACTATCCATCCACTCATCAATCCATCATCCATCCATCCCTCCATTATCCATCCTTTCATCCTTCATCCATCTACCTATCTATCCACCATCCATCAACCCATCCATCCATCTTTAACCCACCCATCCATCCATCCACCCATCCATCCATCTATCCACCCATCTGTCCGTCCGTCCGTCCATCCATCCATCCATCCATCCATCCATCCATCCATCCATCTATCCACCCATCTGTCTGTTCACCCATCCATCCAACCAACCAACCAACCAACCAACCAACCAACCAACCAACCAGCCAACCATAAATACATCTATCCACTATCCATCCACTCATCAAACCATTATCCACCCATCCCTCCATCGTTCATCCTTCCATCCTCCATCCATCTATCTATCCACCATCCATCAACCCGTCCATCCATCTTTAACCCATCCATCCATCTATCCATCATCCATCCATCCATCCATCCATCCATCCATCCATCCATCCATCATCCATCCACTATCAATCCACCCATCAATCCACCATCAATTCATCCATCCATCTACCCATTATCAATCCACTCATCAATCCATCATCCATTCATCTACCCATTCATCCACCTATTCATCCATCCTTCCACTGAGCCATCTACCCACTGCTCCATTCACTTAATGCACTACTCAGCAGGTCCTATTCATAACAGCATCAGTGAGAGAAAAAATCCAAATGCCTGGGAAAGGCCTGGAGGAAAATCCTCGGAGCAAGGAAAAGGTTAAAATAAATCAAAATAAAATTGGAGCTGGCTGTGGGGCTTATTCTTAATGACACATGGAAGTAATAAAGCAGCTATACTATGTAATGGACCACTGAGAATTTTTCGCTCTTAGTCAGTCCGAGATGTACCGAATCCAATATTCTATCAGTGATTTGATTTGTTAATAATCAAATTGCAAATACCTTTTCATTTGGCTTCAAAAAGCAAACAGCCATTCGGAATAATTTTTATGGGTCTTGGAATGCAAAATAAACTTAAAATATTGTGTTTGCAAGTCCTACTGGCATGACCGTATTATAATTTATATTGGCCTATTTTGATGTACAGTGGCATAATGAAACTTTAAAAAATATATTCTGCAAAGCTGCATCTAAGCCCAAGCCGGCAGCATAGATTAATGTAAGAACATCATGGGGATTCTTTGCATATTTTGTACAGAAATTTCTAGAGAATGACTGTTCACCAAAACTTCAACATTGTGGGATCTGCAGAGTCTTGTCAGCTTGCCTGGCCCTCGGTCTGGGTCCTTCTCTAGCTTTGATATTCTACCCCCATCCCTCCAGCCCCTAAACTCCACCATCCCATGCTCTGGACAGGCTGTGGTGTACACATGTCTGTATTCAGTGTTTTATTTCCTCTGTCCTTGATACCCTTCCATTCCTCTCTGCTTGGGCAAAATCTTTCAGACACTTTCCAGCTTCCAGCTCAAGTGCCATCCCTGTTGGGGCTGAACTCTGACCCTCCCGGATGTCATCACATCCTCTCTTCCACAGAAATTTGAAAGGAACTCTGTGGTAGCTCTTGTTAACAGTGTGCTAACATTTGTTTACGCTCACAAGACTGACTTCCTTGACAACCCAACCAAGACATGCTCAGTTCCAAAGCCTCAGCACTGTGCTCTGGGCACAGCTGCTCCCCCTATAGATGTTAGTGTCACAGTATTGTGGGTAGTTGGGAAAGTGGGTGATGGATGGATGGGTGGACTTAGGTAATGAAGGAATGTACGGATGGAAAAAGGATGAGTATATGGGATAAGCTGGATGGCTAAACGA
>LOEQ01000448.1:637706-648794 GCA_001685075.1 Bramus lutescens | reverse complement strand
AGAGATGTACTTGCCTGTTTTTTTTTTTAATGTCTCCTCTCTGCTTCCTCCTTTGATCCCTGTGAGGGCAGAACCACACCCGAGATATCTAGAGGGTGTTCTGAATTTTTCCATGGATCGATGAAGCATGCACTCCGAAGGGGTGGCTGCTTTCTGAGGCCCAGGCTTCCCTTTTTACTGACTGCCACTCATTTATTTCCTGTTTTATCAACTTCTGCTTTTCTTTATTAATCTCTGCTGTCTTTAGGCTCACTCTTCCTCCCACCTCTCCACTCCCCAGAGTTAAATGTTCGTTTTTGTTTCAATCTTTCTTATTTCAACTAGAGGGTTTATGACTACCGGTTTTCCTCCGGGTCTTATTTTGCCTATAAAACGCTGCTTATTACGCAATACTCCCTTTACTGTTCACGTCTAAATAGTTTTTAATTTCAGTTTGTTTTTCTCTGTGTCCTGTGAGTATTTAGAAGGCATCTGACTATTTCAAGGCAGGTAGACTTTATTTCACCATCTTTAATGCTGTTATCATATGTGTTAATGAATTGTAGTCAGAAAAGCAACTTGCATTGTTTTTCCTATTTTATTTAAAAAAATATTTCATAGTATATTCCATGATCAGCTCTTGCGAACAATCTGTGACAAACATAAATAATCCTCGGAAAAGACAATCTCGAAATTCGAAGTTCTGTTCACCTGTTTCCATCACGCATATAAAGGCAAGTCATGTAAGTCTCCCTCTGCTTTTCTCTGTCCTCTATCCATTCATTTGAAAAAAAAGAAATATTAAAAAAGACTACACTTCTAATGCTGTATGTAATTTCCTGCTTTACTCCTATTTGTAATAACATTTTCAAATGATTTCTTTTGCATATGCAACAATCTCCTGGTGGTCACATCTTAATAGACATCTATCTGCATAAGATGCTTCTCACTTCCTATCTGGGTTTAAGGCGATCGCATAGGTTCCTTGTGCTAGTGATTCCCCCATCTTTCTCATGCCTCAGTGTCCAGGCTCCTCACCCTGCCTTTCAGCTCCTCCACCACGGAAGAGCAGACATCTGGGTGTCTGAAGACACACTCTCAGGCCCTGAGTGGCAATAAGAGGATTTAATGTGCTCACATTTCGTTCTCCCCCAATCTGTTAGGAGCTGCCCAGCTGCCCTACTTTGGGGGGCCCCCTCTGCCTTTTGTGACTCTCTCTTGTCTTTGAGCTAGAAGTTCCAGTTCTCTTTCAGAGGAATTAGCATTTACCTCTCATGGAGCGTCATTCAAGCCTGTCTTCCCATTGCCATCTAGGAAGAATAGTCTTGTTCGACACCAACAAGAGCTCTTTCCAGTTTGTGAGTCCCCAGAGCCTCCCCGATATAGATATCTTGCCATTTGCAGTTGATGAAGTTCCAAGACTGATCTGTAGACTTGATGGCCTGTGGCTCCTCAATGATGGGCCTCGTACGGCAGGAGGGAGACCATCAAGGGAGGAGAGCCAGTGTCCTATGAGGACCCACTTTCTGATTCTTGGATGAATGTCCTGCTCTTACAGGTTAGAGGGACAAAGAGGTCCTCTGTTAATCTTTTTCTAAGTGCATTAATCCCATTCGTAAGGACTCTGTCCTCACGGTCTAATCCCTTCCCAAGGCTCAACATCCAACTCTATTATATTGGGAGTTTCAGTATAGAAACTGGGATCACAGCACAGCACAGCCAGACCATAGCAAGGGTGTTTCTTTTCCTTTCTCATCCTTTGAGGCCACGTTGGGCTCAAACTACCCACGTGACCAAGGATGACCTTGAACTCCTAGTCCTTCCTGTTTCTCACAAGTGAAATTGTATGACAAGTGCAGAAAACAGGGGGCTAAATTATAGTGCAGGGTTTTGCAAGCTTCCTCCTGTGATCTGATGCCCTGGTTTTGTTAATACATTTTTCCTGAGCCCCATCATGGACAGTCTTGGCTCTCTTGGCTCTGGCCCTTTCTCTGTCTAAGAGCTGAGTGGAGAAGGGCAACACTGTATCCTTGAGTGTCGCCTCTGTGGATGGGAAAATACTTGAAAATGATACAATTGTGTCTTTATTGAGCAGGTATAGGCTTTTAAATTTTGCTTATGAGTCGGTGAACAGCATAGTGTACTAATTACCACCATGGCTTTGACATTGGTGAACTATGTGAGTGAGCGGTGGGTGGAGAATGTTAGTAGGTGCCACACCTCTTTAAATGAGGGCTACGAATACCCAGAGATTCTGGAAAATGGCCCCACAAGGTTGCTCAGGGACAACTGGCTTGTACTGGATACTATCTGGGCCCAAAAGCCCAAGAAGCTTACTCTCTGTCACTCACAGATCATAAAGAATGTAATTAAGAAAGAAGAACTGAGAGCCCGAGAGATGGCTTGGCAGTTACAAGCATGCAGTGCGCTTACAAAAGACCTAAGTGCAGTTCCCAGCACCCACATCAGGTAGTTCACAACCACCTGTCACTCCAGCTCCAGGGATCCAATACCTTCTTCCAGCCTCCATAGGAATCTGTATGCATGTGGTGCATATATCCACACATAGACACATACATGTGCACATAATTTTAAATATAAAATACACCCCCATTTATTTTTAAAGAAAGAAAAATAAAGGTGCTGATCCTGACATGGTTGGGGGTTTGGCCAAAGAGAGGACAGAGCCATGGTTTTGTAGACAAGAAGTTGAAAGGGACAGAGGAAGTGGAAAGCTAGGAACTTACGTTTTGGGGTCTAGGATTTACACATGGCTCTAAAGAGGCCTTCTAGAAGGACCCCAAACAGGAAGGCAGCTACAGCCCTCTAAGAGTAAGTGAGAGTGTGGTTGGCTATGATCTGAGAGGAGAGTTCAGGAGATGGCCTAGAGGTGAGGCCTTGGCCTGTCTCCTCTTCCTTCTCTTCTCCTCATCCCTACTGTGTAGCCACAGTGCAGGAGGTACACAGGAGACCCAGGTGGTACGTGCCATGGTCACAGCTAGGAAAGGAGGCCTGGAAAGCACCCTTGGGTGCCTGTGTTGACTGCTCAGTAGCCTCTCTTTCAGTGTGTATGTGTGTGTGTGGTGGAGGGAGTCTTAGCAGATGTGATAAATTCTCTTAAAATAGGAAGCTTATTTACTTTATATTTCTCAGTGGGCCCTGACAGGCAGGGGTTATTTGACATACACATTAAAAGGGAAAGCAGTCTGGCGGTGGTGGTGCACGCCTTTAATCCCAGCACTTGGGAGGCAGAGGCAGGCNCAGAGGCAGGCGGATCTCTGTGAGTTCGAGCCTGGTCTACAAGAGCTAGTTCCAGGACATCCAGCACTAAAAAGGAAAGCAGTGGCGCTATGAAGCCAAGACTAAAGGGATGTAGTCAAAAGCCAAGGCAAACTGGATGCCACTTAGGAGAACTGTGGTGAGACAAAGCTCTTCCACCAGAGTCCTTACGTCTGTCTTCAGAGTTCTAGCCCAGAGCACAGTGGGAGGATGAGCTGCTGTTGTTTTACAACCCATTTTGTCCTCATTTGCTACAGTGGCTACAGGGAACTAACTCCAGGGTGATGGGAGGGAGCAGCCTCCATAAGGTGCCCAGTGCCTGCCAGTCTGCAGTCCCAGCACTGGGAAGTTGGGGCTGTGAAGACAGGTGGAGCTCAGGGGCTCACCAGCCAGCCAGCCCAGCCACACAGGTATATTTAACACCACTGAACTGTACATTTAGAAATGCTTACGATAGTACATGCTGAGCAAATTTTAATACATAATATGTGTGTGTTCAGGTGTGTGCAGGGAAACGTGTACACAGGTGAGCATTTGTCAGACACTGTGCCCGTAGATGATTTAAGACAGGGTCTCTCCCAGACCCGGAGCTCTCTGATAGGCTAGGCTGATTCAGTGAGTTCCACCCACCCGCCTGCCCCCCTTCTCTAGTGCTGCGATTGCAAGTGTGCACCCCTACACCTAACTTCTTATGTAGGTTCTGGGTATCTGAACTCTGATCCTCATGTTTGTGCAGTAAACTTTACCCACCAAACTCTCTCCCCAAGCCACTTGATACTCTTAAGTGTCAGACAATTCTCCTGACTGGCTGTTTTAGTAGAAAGACATCTGTTAACATTGTGTCTAAACACACTTTTGGCAAACATTTCTGTGGGCTGGCTCTGTGCTGCCCATGTGATGTCTTCCCCATGGGCCAGTGGGGTTTTCAGCGACCTTTGTGAGGAAGGGAGCAGGTGCTATGCACTGTGTGGCCTCCTTTAAGGTCTGGCTAATTCTCACAGCCCATCCCCTCTCTCCTCCATCCTACACCCTCCGCTCGGGGTTTCGGTTTTGAGCCGAGCCCCTCCATAGTCAATCTCGCCACACATGACATCTCCACTAGATTCTCAAAGGAGGACGGGGGAAGACATCTCCCAGCCTCTTGCCTTTCCATGCTAAACACCTACTAAGCAGGGGAAGGAAGGCTCACAAAAAGGACTCTACCCGCAAAAAGGATAACCTGTTTGAGGACTTGTCTGAGGCTCCCAGCTCCTTCTGCCTAGAAAGAAAGAGAGAAAAGGTGGGGTTTGGGGGTAGGAGTGGGGATGGGGTTAGCGGTACAGGTTGGGGGTGGGGTCACGGATGTGCCACCTGGAGAAGTTGAAAGTCGAAAGTGTACAGTTTCTCGTTGGCATGTTTCCTTGTGAGACTAGTGTGTGTGGGGATAAAATGGATCTACAGCAAGGCGCTAACAAGTAAAATGAGGTAAATTAGCATAAAAGAGCCCTTCACAATAGGCCCCCTTCCCACAGTACTATGGAGTACAAAGGCCCTGGGTTATGGTTTTCTTTCTGGGTTTGTGGCACCCTAAGAATAACCTGAGACTTACATGATTGAAAATGCCTCATTATGGTTTCACATGTGGGGTTGGTCCCCTGCCTCCTGTGAGTAACATTCCAGACAGTCTCTCTCCCTATCTCCAAGCGTGGGGGACACCTGGCCCCTCCCGTCTGTCTGCCTGAACAAAAGCTGTGGTGGATCTGTCAGGTCCCATTTGGAAACACAGTATCAATCTTGCCTTATCCTAGTATTGATGGGTTATGGGTATTCTACTGTAATTATGTCAAAAATGAAATATTTCAATGTGATTGACAGGCTGATTACAATAATGCATGTCATTAGACCCAGAGCTTGCTTGTGTAACTAGAGAGAATGCCAGTGGCAATTAGCTGTGTTTCCTTTAAAATTTGCCAAGATTTCACTTGGTTTCCATTGTGTCAATGTAAAACACCCCATAGAGGCACCTGGTGGTAGGCATCTCCAGGATTCTCTGTGGAGGAGTCCATAGCATTGGAGGCAGGGACAGAAAGAGCTTCAATTGACAGGTGAACTTTGCTGGCTTGTGTGTGAGTGTGTGTGTGTGTGTGTGTGTGTGTGTGTGTGTGCATCTGCATGTGTGTGTGAATGGGTGTGGGGGTCCATGTATACAGCTGTGTGTGTGTGTGTGTGTGTTTAACAGGGGTAGGTCTCACTCCATCTCAGCTGTCTTTTCCATGATCTCTTTTTTCTGTGTCTTCATTAAAAATATTTAAGTGAAGAGATTTATTGGGCATACTTGAGTCAAACACCCAAATGGCTGCCATTGCACAAGTTGGGACCCCTGGCATTCCAGCCCTGGCCCTTGGAATTGCTTGCAGATATTCAGACTTGTTGAGTAGATTATAGCCAAATGCAAAGAGGCAGGTGTGTGTGTGTGTGTGTGTGTGTGTGTGTGTATAGGGGTTATAGTTGTCTACAAAGAATTGTGTAAGTGCTGAAACCCATCTTTGGGACACATGACACCAGTAATGGACTGGGCTGGGTCTGGTACTATTCACATTTCAGTTTCATGAACAAAGAATTCTGTTGAAGAACAAGAAAGTTAACTGATATATCAGTAAGCACAGCCACATTCCAAAGCACTGGTGGTAAGGACTTCAGTACATGGGTGAGAAATGGGGTGGGCGTTTCTCCCTCAGGAAGCCCCAGGCACAGGAGAAACTGTCTGACTTGGCTCTGAGTAAGTGTCTTGGATACAGGAGGAGCATGACCTGGTAGTTTCTGCCTAAGCTTCCTGGAATAGATTCTCTGAAGAGGCAAGTATACATTGGTGCCTGGGCCTGGGATGCTGCAGCAAGGGACATGTGCACTCTCAAGGGTCTGGAGGCTCGAGGTCTGAGATCAAGGTGTATGTCAGGCCAAGCTCTCTCTGACGGTTAGGGAAGGCTGTAGACCTGGCCTCTCTTCAGGCTTCTAGTAGCATCCTGGCTTGTTGCAGTAGAACTAATGTTGATGTGGCGGTCTTCCCGTCACATCCAGATGCCCCCTTTAGAGAAGAACATCAGTCACACTGGATGAAGGATCCATCCAACTCCTCCCCTAAACTGATACAATGGCCCAAACTGTACATAATCCCTGGGGGTTAGGATTGCTGCATAAACCCTGGAGACACTGTGCAATCCAGAAGAAAATTTAGATCAGGATCAAAGCTCCTTCTAGACTTGTGGACAGTTCGAAGGTTACCTCCCTCGGCCCTGTAGTGCCCCATTTCAGAGATTGAATGACTCAGAGTCAGGGTCTGGAAACAGGTACGAACACAGAACAAGGCTCAGGAGAATACAGAGGCCCAATAAGGATGTTCACTCCTTCTCTCCCCTCCTGAGTCCCCTTCTTCCAGCAGAAGAAAGAGCCCTTTCCCAAGGCCTCTCTGGATTCTAGTTACCTCTGATACAGAAGGTAAATTCCAGGCTGTGCTTTGCCTATGGCTGCTCAAGCCTGGGTTGGAACCTTACAGGGAGAGGAATACTTCCCCAGAAAGGAGGCTTTGCTTGGTTTTACAGCAGAAGTTTGAATCTAACCCTGGCAGATACAGGCCTGCTTTGGGGACGAAGCATCTGGTTCACAGTGACTGAGCCTCAAGGAGGGCCATTTGAGTGACTGGAGCTGCCTGGCCATCTCTGCAGGGGTTGGACCATCAGGGTCCTGGTGGTCAGCTGTCTCCTTGATTCTTCCCATTCTGTGTTCATTAGGACAGAGTTAGCCAAGAAGGAAACCGCTCTGTGTCTGAGGATTGGACTGGGACGGCTGGGGCAGCAGGCTTGCTGGACAGCTCTCCCATACACACTTCTCCATGTGACTAGAGGGAGCTTCCTTACAGCATGGTACATTTCCTCTTTCTGACTGCTTCTTGGAACCCTCTTTCACAGGAGGCTTCCCTGTACCCCGCCCCATCTCCACAGAGTGCACTTTGCCTCACAGACATTTTTTACTCTTGTGTGTTCATATGTCTGACTTCCTTTCAGGCAATCAAGTCTTTTCAGTCAGGAGCTATGCATTTGTAGTTCTCTTCTTGTCTGGGACAGTGTGGGGAAGTGGGGTACCTTTGGTCAACAGGTGTTCTATGCTTGCATGTGTGATTGTCCCGAGAACAGTGGGTGGTGTGGCCTAAAAAATGGCTTCGCATTGGAATACCCATACGTAAGTGTAAGAAGCACCTCCGCAGTCTGCAAGGTCCCTGGCTAGCAAGTGGCCAGGATCCTGTACCAGAAGATCTGTCCATCCGGAGGAGTGAGTGAGTGCTCCACTAGCGGCTAGCCTGATGCCCCGGAAAGGGGAGCTCAGGCACTCCCCATCCCCCTAAACTTTCTGGCCATCCAGCAGGGGCTCCCCCCCCACCTGCTGCCTTTCTCTTCTCATCNGGTCAAAGTGGTGAGGGCAATTGCTGCAGGAGTTTCTTTGTCCCACTGAGCCGGACCAGCGAGGGAGCCCTTTAGTCTGCAAGGTCCCTGGCTAGCAAGTGGCCCGGAGCCTGTACCAGAAGATCCGTCCTTTTGGAGGGAGGAAGTTTCTTCGTCCCTCTGAGCCTGCACCCAGCAAGCGTGCCCTTCTGTCTGCAAGGTCTCTGGCCAGCAAGTGGCCTAGTTCCTGTTTTAGAAGATCCGTCCTTCCGGAGGGCATTTGAAGGAAGAGATGGGCAGACGCCAATACAAGAATTCCTCCAACAGTCTGAAAAACAACATGATAACACCAGAATCCAGCAAACATACAATAGGAAGACTTGAACTAATCCAGAAGAAGTAGAAAAAATTGACATTATGAAAGCAATAGAATCCCTTAAAGAGGATAAGAAGCACCTCTGCGCATAACCAAGGTAAGAAACACTTCAGAATTTCTGTTTGAGCTTCTGGAATCTTCTATTCCTATTCCCTCAGCAGTGCTCTGCATTTCCTTGGGGCTGTGAAATGGTAATGGATGCTGCCTGAGGGAAGGATGTTCTCTGGTGAAATACGTTAAGGAAGTCTGAAGTTTAATCAAAAATTGTGTTTCCTCTTTTTCTTTGCAGAAAGCACAGATGCGATGTGTCCAGTGCTTGTTGGCAAGACCACTGGTGCATAGAACATTCTCTAGGGAATGCTGGCTCATCACTCTTGATTTTGCTGCTATGTCATAGACTCTTTTTTAAAAAGATTTTTTTACTTGTTATGTATACAGTGTTCTGCCTGTAGGTATGCCATAGGCCAGAAGAGGACACCAGATCTCACTACAGATGGTTGTGAGCCACCATGTGCTTACTGAGAATTGCACTCAGGACCTTTGGAAGAGCAGGCATTGCTCTTAACTGCTGAGCCATCTCTCCGGCTCCCTCGAAGACTCTTACGTAGATATCCCTTCTATGTGTCCTGCTGACCAGGCAGTGCACCACACACCCCTCAGCCACTAGCAAAGGGGGTCACGGCATCCTCTCTTCCATGGCAAGTGGCTGCACTGAAATGGCATGTGGAATTGAAGCTGCAGCCAGGTATCTCGGTCCCTGCATTGCACAAATGCTAGTGACAATTCCATGGTGAATTCCAATGTTCCTCTGGAAGGAGGAATCAGAGGCCAGAGAATAAAATGACCTCCCCAGAGAAGCCTGGGGAACCATGGTCACCTGACTCAGTGTGGGTCTTTGTATTATGTCGTTCTCAGTGGGACCTGAACCCCCTTAGTCATGAAGGAGAATGTCAACCGAAAACATGGAATTGCAGATATTCACTGAGCACTAAGGACCCACATGTCTCAGGTCAGTTACCCACTATTAATTGACTAATGCCTCCCAGGGACACTAGAAGCTGGTGTATGTTGAGCAAACTTATAGATGAGGTGATCAGTCCGAGGCTTTGCATTGGGAGTTGTGGGGGAAGTTTAGACCAAGCTCCCTGAGCTTTGCCTAGAGTGTCATGCTATAAGACACTGTTAATGCACTGCTCAGAATGTTTCGTATCTGTAAATGGGCCCCCAGAAAGCACAGCCCACTGATATGCCTCTCACTCACCCCACTGGAGATCTAGTCCTGCCATGGGATTTGCTGCTGCGTGGCTGCCTTCCAGAGCAGCCTTCTGGGAAAGGGGGATCGATGGCAGAAGGGGTAGATCCAGCAAGGCTTTTTCAGTAAAAGCCTTTAATGCCTCTTGTTCAAAGCATTTAAGTGCTTTTTAGATCACAGATTGAACCATCGACATTGTAAAGTGGAGCCTTTTAATACCAAAACACACTGTCAGAGTAAGATTCCATTATTGGAAAATGCATTTCCCTGTGCCAGCCTAGAGAATAATTCTCTCCGTGTAAATAGTTCGTGTGAAATGTTTGATGACAAATGCTTTCTCTGTATTATAATAAGGGACTCATAGGCTGTATGTGTGTGTGTGAGGTGTCTGTTGATTACACATAACAAGTCAAGTCTCATCCATGGACACCGGTTTCTTCATGAGGGTTGGACTCAAAGGACTTCAGGTGTTTACATGATAAAGTTTTGTTTCTACTCTGGGCATCCATATTGTCATCTGAAAATGGGGGCTTTGGAATCAAGAAACTTTTGAGTTGAACCCTAAACTTCAAGTAGCTTACGTGAAGAGAAATAGGGTATAGGGGCTCGTGCTGTGTAAGGAAATGCCCTCCAGAAAGGTTGGTGTTCCAGAAACCCAATATTAACAGAGTTTGTTTTCCCCTGTTCTGAGGTTCGCCATCCAGGTCATCCTCCCCGCTACCCTCGTCCACCTCTGTCCTCACTGCCCTGGGACACTGGCAAAAGAGAACCTATTTCTCCCAATTGTTTCAAAAGCTTCCGGGTCAAATCTCATTGGCTTAGATGGGACCGTGTATGCCATTTGTCCCTGAGCAAATCACCGTCTTTAGGGTGCCAGCTCTATTGCTTGGCTGACCCTTGGACACATGCTCACTCCAGAGCGGAAGTGGTCAGTTCCTTTTATCCACAAGGTCAAAGTTATTGTGCTGGCTAGTTCTATGTCACCTTGACACAAGCTGTAATCATCTATGAGGATGGAAACGCAAATATCTCTGTAAGATCGGGCTGTAGGCAGGCAACCCTGTGGGACATTTTCTTAATTAGAAATGGATGAGGAGTGCCCAGCCAATTGCGGGCTGGGATACCCTGAGGCTGGTGGTCTTGGGGTATATAAGAAATCAGACTGGGCAACCCGGGGAGGGGAACGGGGAGCCAGTAAGCAACAGTCCTTCTCCATGGCCTCTGTTTCAGCTCCTGCCTCCAGATCCCTGCTCAGTTTGAGTTCCTTCTCTGATTGCCTTTGAAAATGAATGGAACTGTCATATGGAAATATAAGCAAAATAACCCCTTCCCTTCCTGTGTTGTTTTTGATGTTTCATCACAGAAATATAATTTGTAACTGAGATGACCACAGATGGTGGTGTGTTCCTGTCCCTCCCCTGTCCCCAACGCTAGATTAAAGAGGAAGGAAGAAAAGATGGAGGCAGTGGAATCAGGACCATCTGTCTGGTCTTTGGGCTACTTCAGACTTTCTATGTGTTTTAGGGTTTTTGTTACTGTGAAGAGACAACATAACCATGATAACTCTGATAAAGAAAACCATTTTCATTGAAGTGGAAGCTTACAGTTTCAGAGGTTTAGTCCATATGATCACGGTGGGGAGCATGGCAGCAGCATGCAGGCGGACATGGTGCTAGAGAATTCTACATCTTGATCCAAAGGCAACAGGAAGTGAACTATCTCACTGGGCATGACTTGAGTATATATGAGACCTCAAAGCCCGCCTCCACAGTGACACACTTCCTCCA
>LOEQ01000448.1:619194-637575 GCA_001685075.1 Bramus lutescens | reverse complement strand
TGTGTGTGTGTGTGTGTGTGTGTGTGTGTGTGGTTAGTGCTGGTACCTTTGAGCTGTTTCAATCCAATGTATGCTCTTTATTTCTCCTCTGGACTATTCATCTTGGAAGGCCTTTCTGGGAAGGTGGAGCCAGGGATTCTCCGGACAAATCCTGGCCACATCTTTGCTCTTTGAACCTGCTTTACTGACGTGCAGCATCTCTTCAGTTGGCTGATGCTTTTCCAAGTATCCTTCTGCAAAGCTGGGTCTCCAGGCTGATTTCTGACCCCAGCATGGATTTTCTGTGTACACATGGCCAAGCCTTTTCACCTCTCTGAATGCCACCTTCCTGATTTGTAAATTTACCTTAATATAAAAGCTCCCTGGGGGCTGGGAAGGTGACTCATTGGTGGTACTAGCCAGGCAAGTGTGAAGACCTGAGTTTGATGCCCAGAATCCACGTGGGGGAAAAAAAATAGAGGAACCTGCTGGGATGCATTTGCAATCCTAGTACTGGGGAGGCAAGGACAGGAGGATCCCTGGGGCTCACTGGACAGTCAGCATAGCCTACTTGATGAGCTCCAAAGTAGGTAAACATGGTCCTGAGTTATGACACCCATGGTAGTCCTCTGAACTCTATCTACATAGACATGTACTAACACACATACACTAACATGCACACACACGCACACTTCCTTTTTGCCCCTCCTGACACATATACCTTAGGCTCTCTCTGGGACTAGAAGCTGCTCTAGTACTCTGCCACAGCCTAGGTTTCTGAAAAGGCTGAGACAGCCTGTATTAGGTAGTACCTGCATTTTTACAGATGTGTCTAGAGTACACCTGGGCTCTACCACAGCAGGCTGAGTCAGGTGGTGAGGGATGGTCACATGCCTGGCTTTGCAGAGGACACACCTGGATTCAAACTTGGACTGTTCTGTGGACAGGACTTTGTACAGATGACTCAACCTTCTGGGTCTGTGCTGCCTGTTTAGAGACTGGGGGCTGTTGCAGAATGATCATGAGGACATTTGCTGCTGAACTGAGGCCAGAGCAGAGTCCAATTTGGGGAAGAAGGTAGCTGCAGGAGGGGTGTGCAGCGACGCCTCAGTACCCGGAAAGCAGACTGTTACGCTGTGGCCTTCTTTCAGTCCTGCTATAGGGGATCACAGCGCTGACACCAGCTGTCCCTGTCACGAGAAACCAACAGTTCTCACTTCAGAGGGAATAGGAGATGGTTTATTCTAGAGCCACCTATGAGTGACCATGACCTGGGAACACATATCAGGTCACTCCGAATGCCATATTCCAATGTGAATGAAAAAATGAGGACACGGTGCCTCTAGGCGTGATTGAGGAAAAGGCTTATTGTAGTTATGAGGCAGAACTGCCAGAGGCATTGGGAGAGTCCAGACTGAATCTGACCAGCAGACTGAACTGGGTGCCATGTGTGTGTGTGTGTGTGTGTGCGTGTGTGTGCGTGTGTGTGCGTGTGTGTGCGTGTGTGTGTAGCGAGAGAGAGTCCTCTTAGATACATTAAACAGGCACCTCAGTTTAGCCAACTGTCCAGGGTCTCCTTGAGACCTAACACAATGTGGTGAGAGATTCATGAGGTTTTTATAGTAACAAAACAAGGAAATAAGTCAAGACACTTTTCAGACATATTGGTGGGAACATCAAGTAGGTAGCTCTCAGCGAAGTGAGCTCAGGTGAGGCCTCAGGTGCTGTCTGATGTCTGCGCTGTTAGGTTGACAGGTTCTAAGGGGTCTGTGTGTACGTTCTAAAGAGTTCATCTGGTGGTCACAAGGCTGTCAGGCCACACACAGAGCCGAGCAACAAATTACTGTTTAGGGAGCTAAGCCCAAGATGGTTGGGATGGGAATCTGCATCATTCCAAAGCTCTACAGTTGATTGACATTTTAATCAGCCAATGAACACTGGAAAATGTTAATGCATAGGTAGTTCTTACCTAGGGAACTTTAGCTCATGAGGCTTTAATGGAAAGGTAATATTGTTGCTGGGTTCTTGCTGTGACGTCACCCAGGATTTACTGTGTACTCTTACAGATCTGAGATGAAAAAATGAAAGGAGATCTAAGGCACAAAAGGAACATAGACATGGGAAGACAGGCAGGAATTAGAGTGACCCCCAAACAAGGGATGTCAGGAGATGCCAGAAACGGGGTGGGGGGTGGGAGGGAAGGCTCTTCCCCTGAACCATCCTAGGGAGCAGTGCTCTGCTGCCACCTTGTTTCCAGAACTGTGGTAGGTTTTCCAGGAGAGTTCATGGAGTCCAAGGTAACAGTCGAAATACTTCTTGGAAATGGCCAGAAGGGCTGCCTAACTTCAGAGCAAAGGGATGGTTCGGTGGGTCCTGCAGTAGGCATAGACTGGCTTTCTGTTTCCAGAGGGTTCTTATCTCTCCTTCTCTTTTCTCTCTTTCTCCCCTCCCTCCGTCCACTCCCAGCATGCACCCCATCTTGATGTTCAGTCTGATTACCCATGGAAATTTCCCCTACTGAGCTGATTAATCAAAATACCAAGTCATTCATATCACACTTCCTCCTGATCGGGCTTAAAAATAGTCAGTAACAGATATGTACAAATAGACCGGGCGACACACAGAGTGATTATCGGTGATTCAATTCACTCTGGGATCATGAGGAGGGTGAAATCATTCGGCAGGAATGGGTTTTTAATGATATGTTTCTAACTAATAGGGAAGATAACACACATTATACACGCTTGGGCTTTAGTAAGTGAGCCATACCAAATGACGCATTCCTTCATTCAAGAGACACTTAGTATGGATTGTGTGCCAGAGGCCATGCAAGAACTCTGCCCTGGGGTCCTCAGTCTAGCACAGAGGACGGGCAACTGCATATGCCACATTTGTTTGGAGTTTGGAGACAGTGACAAGTTGTTGAAGAAGGGTGCAGCTGGCTGAGGGCAGCCATGGCTTATAGATTTGGAGGGCATGAACTTTGGGGCTAGATCTGGAGGTTTCGAATCCTAATCCCACCTTAGAAGAGCTGCTGAACACCACTGAGTTCTGTCTCCTCCTCTTCTTCCTCCTAAATTTCAGTGGACAGCCTGAAAAGTGTGTGTGTGTGTGTGTGTGTGTGTGTGTGTGTATTTCTTTTTGCTGTCCCAGGGATGAAACCTAGGGCTGCTAAGTATGTTTTTTGTCTGTTTGTTTTCCCAATTTGATATAAACTGGAATTATCAGGGAAGAGGAACCTTGATTACCTCTTTTTTAAAAAGAATTATTTATTTATATATATGAGTGTTCTATTTGCATGTGTGCCTGTGTGACAGAAGAGGGAATTGGATAGATGTGGTTGCTGGGAATTGAACTCAGGACCTCTGGAAGAACAGCCTGTGCTCTTAACCTCTGAGCCATCTTTCTAGCCCCTTAACTGTCTCTCGAATGAAAGATTGCCTTCTTTAGATTGGTCTCTAGGCAGTTCTGTAAGGCGTTTTCTTGGTTAATGATTGAGGTGTGAGGGCCTAGTCCATTTTGGGTGGTGCCACCTGGGCAGGTGATCCTGGGTTGTTTAAGAAAGCAGAATCATGAAGAACAAGCCAGTCAGCCTTGCTCCTCCTCCACGAATTCTCCTTCACTTTCTGCCTTGGGTTCCTTTCCTGCTTCGCCTCGTGATGGATGGGAACTGTGACACAGAAGCCAAGCAAACCTTTCCTTCCACAATGCTCTTGGCCACGGCATTCTATCATGGTCATAGAAAGCAAAATAGAATGCTGAGCTAGCTCTCCACCACCGAGCTATACCTCAAATGTTTCTTAAAGGCTCTAACACAAACTAATGTCAGTGTTCCCTGCAGAGGGCAATTGTTGACACCCAGGCTGGTTCATTAGCCTTCCAACTGCTGTTTCCCTGTGCAGGCTCTGGAGACCTTGTTCCAACCTCTATGATTCATTAATCGGTCAGTATTTCAGGGCTGCTAGATGGAGGATTTAGGGCCACTCCTCATGAGTTCCTCCTCATACTCTTTTCCTGCTCCTCCAACTCCTCAGAAGGGACAGTGGTGGCTTTCCTCTCTGGGTCCAGCACCCTGCGGCAGGCACACTGGGTGCTGTTGGTGCGAATGCCCTACAGCAGGGGTCTCGTTAGGCGGTGCTCCCCTTCAAGGGCAGGCCTTTTGGTTTTTGTCCTCTTTGACACAGTAGTAAGAGATGTTATGGCCTGAGCTACTCCACCAGCGCCAACAGAGCCGCCTTCCCTTCCTCACCCCTTCTCTCTCTTCCCTCCACTCTTCTCACTCCCAACATTTAAAATCGACCCTTCAGTTTTCCTTCCCTGACACCCTTTCTTTCTGTATGTTTGAATTTCTGTCCCAAACTAATTTTTTTTTTTGTCCTGAAGGACTGACTTTTTTTGAAAATTCAGGAGCAACTTATGTTTCCTTCTGCCCCAGAAAGGGCTCACTTCTATTTTACTTTTGGAGGATGATTTCACAGGATACAAAATCTAGATATCTGTGTGCGCTCTCTCTCTGTTTTTTTCCTTTCTTTCTTTTTCTTTTTTTTTTNGAGACAGGGTTTCTCTGTGTAGCTTTGGAGCCTGTCCTGGAACTCATTCTGTAGGCCAGGCTGGCCTTGAACTCACAGGAGATCCACCTGTCTCTGCCTCCCAAGGACTGGGATTAAAGGCGTGCACCACAACCGTCCAGTGTGTGTATGTGTGTGTGTGTGTGTGTGTGTGTGTGTTTTATATTTCACCCTATTCCCTTTCTTGCAAGGTCTTGAGCCATCAAAGAAACATCAAAAAAAAATCATTCTTGTGTTTTCATCTGTCTAGGTTTTTCTTCCGCTGTGCTGTCTCGGTAGGTTATTGTCTACCATTGGTCTTCAGCTAGTCTATTTCGTGCTTGGCAGGCCAACTGCTGCTTTCTACATCCTGTTTGTATTCTCTACTATGTCTTCTCACACCACAGCCACCATTCTTATCAGCTCACCCACCCTCAGTGAGCCATCCCCACCCAGCTCATCATAACGAGCTGGAGTCCTCTGTATCTCCATGTCCAGTTCATAAGTTTGAGTCATGCGTGTTTTGTGTACTGCAGTACAGTCTCTAGTTGTCCTGTTCCATCCCACTCAAGTCATGAAGCATCCTTTCACCAACATTTCCAGACTCTACATGCTACCTTCTTGATACTATTGATAACCCAGGATCACCTAAAGATGAGCTTCCTGTTTTGTCTGATTGACAAAATTACTGATTATTTGAGAATTTCACATTATGCAGACCCGATTCTCCCAGGTCTATCCCCCTACCCTTATAAACCTCCCCAAAAGAAAAGAAGAAAAAGACAAGTCCAATTTGTGCTGTCCATATGCTCACTGGAGCAAGGTCAGACTCCCAGTGGCCAGTCCACTAAAGAAATCTGAATCCGCCAGGCGGTGGTGGTGCACGCCTTTAATCCCAGCACTCAAGGGGCAGAGGCAGGTGGATCTTTGTGAGTTCGAGGCCAGTCTGGTCTACAAAGATCTAGTTCCAGGACAGGCTTCAAAGTTACAAAGAAACCCTGTCTCGAAAAGCCAAAAAAAAAAAAAGAAAAAAAGAAAAAAAGAGAAAGACAGACAGAAAGAAAGAAAGAAAGAAAGAAAGAAAGAAAGAAAGAAAGAAAGAAATCTAAGTCCTTCCCCACCAGCACCGTTGCCAGCCGCCATCCTTTGTGGACAACTACACTTCAGCATCCTTATCACAGTTTTTAAGAGTTCTCGTTTTTTTGGCTTTCTGTGTAGGCTTTTCTTTTCTTTCAGGGACAGGGGTTGTCACAGAAGCCTCCAGTGGTGACATAGGCCATGGACATCAACATGGCCTCTACTTGCTGCAGGATCACAGACATCCCCACGAATCTTGGGCTTCAACCAGACCTGGAGCAGTGGGTCATGGATACCAGCATGGCTTCCAAGGGCACCGAAGACAACAGAAGTCTTTGGAGGAGGTCCAAGTGAGAAAAGGAACCGTTCTTTATCTCAGACACCCTGTTGTTGCTCACAGCCAGGGCACTCGATGCTGCGGCTGGGCAGCATGTTCGGAACCTGAGTCTGCACAAGCTCCAGGCTGCTGCACACCGCCCTGTCGGCCCTACTCAGCAAGGATGCTTCCCTGTCCACTGCAGCCTTCTCACACACCTGTCACCACAGTCGTCTCTGGCTCTGCCTCTCTGCATTGCTCACTCATTGTGCTCTGCCTCTCCGTCTTTCCTACCTCTCCATGACATATTCGCTAGTCATAGTGGCCTTGGAAGCTGCAGTGGTGTCACACAGTATAACACACACACACACACATTTCTCTTTCTTCCAAGCTGCTATACATGCAAATTTTCTTTGTAATGAATCATTGGTCTGGTTCAGGTTTCTGGTTTCTTTTTCTTTTTTCTTTTCTTTTTTTCCCCTCTGTTTTTCCAGACAGGATTTCTCTGCAGCTTTGAAGCCTATCCTGGAACTAGCTCTTGTAGACCAGGTTGGCCTCGAACTCACAGAGATCTGCCTGCCTCTGCCTCCCGAGTGCTGGGATTAAAGGCATATGCCACCACTGCCCGGCGGTTTCTGGTTTCTGAAGCACCATAAATACTGGACCATTGCTGAGGCTTGTCTAAGAGGTCCTGCTGCTACCCAGAGTCAGGCTGATGTTTTGGACAGGCAGGATGTTAAGGGTGTTCTGTGAGATCTCCTGGCTGTGGCACACCTCTTCACCCTCAGTGACTGCAGCCCAGAGGCTCCTGGGCTCTCCCTTTGTGCTTTTAGCCTTTAGGTGGTATGTTGCCCTGCACTCTCTGTCTCCCAGCAGGACAAGGAGCACTAGCTGCAGCTGTGGTGGCTCCATGCTGGGGGCCAAGAGGCCTGTGGGCCTAGGACCAGCCCTATTCAGTAATGACAAGTTTCCTTGGGAGCTCTAGGCTGCTGCTCACCACCCTGTCCTTGTTGCTGGCATGGGACATGGCTGTTGTGCTTGTCGGCTGTGGACAGTGTTGCTGCTCTACACCCTCCAGCTCCCATGAGAGCAAGCAGCAAAAGCGGCAGAGCTGGCCTGTAGGCCTAGGGCCAACCTATTCAGTATTGACCTGTTTCTGCGGGAGCTCCAGGGAGCAGCCGCACATCTCCTTGTCCTTGGTGCCAGCAGCCCCACAGCTCATAGGGAACGGCCTCTGTTCTTGCTGCCTTGCTGGCTGAGGTCCTACAAAGGGTATAGAAGCATGATTCTCTGCTGCACACGGCTCTGTTCTGCCACCTTTCTTTCCAGTTCCAAGAGTCCACTTTTAAACAGCATCTTCCCCTAAGTCTTGCCCTTTTCTTTCTTTTAGTTGTTCTGGAGCTACTCCAGGCCCTTCAGACTCCTTTTCTGCCATGTTACCTCTCATAGCCTCCATGGGTCTCTCAGGCTCCTCAGAACTCTGAGGTGAGTGCTGGTGGCTACCATCAACTTTATTTTTACTCGAGATTTTTAAATTCTAATTAACTAAAGAGTTTTTATGGGTGTTGTATGTGTGTGTAGAGACGAAGACAGTTTTCAGTTTTATCTTCAGAATGCTGTCCACTTCCTTTACCTCCTTTGATAAGGTTCTCTTATTGGCCTAAAGCATGCCAATTAGGCTCTGCCTAGTGGCCCGTTACCCCCAGAAGTTGTCCTGTCTCAGCCTCTTCAGTGTGGTATTGCCAGCTCATCTGCCATGCCCAGCATTTTCATGTGGGGTCTCAGGATTGAACCCCAAGTCCTCACGCTTCTGCGGCATCTGCTTTACCAACTAAGCTGTCTCCTCAGCTCTGTCTTTATTGTCAGACAGTCCATAGAAGCCTAATGCTTTCTCATACGGACTGGCCTCACCTCATCTCCTCTCCTCTCTCCTCCCCTCCCCTCCCCTCCCCTCATCTCCCTCATCTCCCCTCATCTCCTCTCCCTTCCCCTCCCCTCATCTCCCTCATCTCCCCTCCCCTCCCCTCATCTCCCCTCATCTCCCCTCGTCTCTCCTCACCTACTTCATACAGAAGAGTCTAATATGATGAGAGGGGAGATGGGAGGAGAGAGGGAGAGAGAGAACCCATTGTTGAGTTCTTTCTCAGAGAGGATTGTGGAAAAGGAGCTGGACTTTCTTTCCAATAGCTTCCCCTGTTGGCTCATGGAAACTGGAATGTGGGAGCATCAGTCCCTTCATGATATGGCCATCCCCTACTCTATAGCTAACTGTCTGTCAATTTATGTCCATCACCCCTCAGGCATCAGTCTTGTATCATTCATTCCTATCCCGAGAGCCTGACAGTAAAGCCATACTGCTGCTCAGCCAACGTTTGTTTAATGGCGAATGGATGACCTTTAGGAAGCAAAGGGTTCTGCAATAGGACCACGACCTTCCTAGGCAGCATAACACTTTTCAAGACCTTTGGGGCTTAGCTCAGTGGTAAGTTGGGGCCAAAGGTGATCATGGGACACAATGATCAAGTTCACAAATTATCCTTGGATTTGTATTTAAATTCCCGGTGAAAAAAATGTTACCTTCCTTAAATTAAGGCTTTATGCCTCTGATGCAGGTGTTAGAGTGTGAAAATACTGGCTGAGCTCAGCTCCCTGGTGTGAAATGCAAGTCTCGGGAAATTCAAACCTACTTGTCAATGGCAGCCCAGGTTTCTTTAATTAATGGTCACTAGTGGTCTGCAATCAAGCCACACCTGTGAGAGGCAAAATACCAATTGGCTTGTGGAAAGTGAGTATGCTTTATCAACTTGCTGATTATTCCTTGTCTCCCAAGGTATTGGGCAAGGGACATTTGTGCAGAGCGAGGGGGAAAATGGCCACTTAGCTGTCTGAGGAGGCGGTGTGAAGCTATCACCACGTTAGAGGCACACAGCTGAGACTCTAAAAACCCTACTCTGTCACTAACTAGCTGTATTTGTCCCTTTTCCATTCTTTTAATGGACTGCCGGCAGCTGGGGAACTTAAACAGAAATGAGGCATATTTAGCTCTCTATCCAGGAGGCTGACAGGGCGAGCAGTGTGATACTAGCAAGGACACCAAGGCCACATCTGCTCGTGACAGACAATGGCGTGATGGTAGGAACAAGTGGGGAGAATGAAAGCCTCGCCAGTCATTTCTGAGGACAGGGGACCCAATGATCCCAGGGCCTACCACTATACCTGTTGCTTAAAGTGTTCTCTCCACTGTCTCACTGTTGCCCAGGCTGGTCTTGAACTTGAGATCCTACTGCTTCAGCTCCCCAGATGCTGGAATTCCGTGCCTGGCTTTCACCATCTTTTAACACTGCCACACTGGTGACCATTGATGAACCTTGGAGCAGTGACCCACACCAAGCCTTTACCAGAACCTCAGGCCAAGGCCCCCTTTCTTCCCTGTGAAACTCTGCTAATCACACTGTCTTCTGGGTTGATCATGAGGATTAAGTAGGTCAGTGTCTTCCACAAGCCTTGTGTGCTGCATAAGTTCAACACTTTCATTTTTGTCCTTTTTGATGTTTTCCTAGGAATTCTGTCAATGCGTTTAACTGTCTGAAGTCGAGGTGTGCCCACATTCTGGCTTTATGGATGCTCCCTCCATCATGAGTGAAGAAGAAAGGATTCCTAACCTGGGTCACAAATGAGTTGCTAGGAGACATTGATGAGAGGGAGAGACAGACTTCTGACCTGAGAGCGATTTGGGGCAACAGACGCAGCCTCCTGGCAGGCTCAAGCAGCTCTGTGACTCTGAGTTTGGGTCCCATGTTGATTAGTTTGACAGGACGGTCACTATAAAATATCTCAGACCTCGAGGTATAACAGTGGAGACCCATTTCCTCTCAGGACTGGAAGCAGAAGTTCAAGACCAGGTTGCAGGCAGGGCTGCTCTCTCTCTCTGACTTACCAGTGCTGTCTTCTCCATGGCTTGAACACAGTCTTCCCTCCATGTGGGTCTCTGATCAGCTCGCCCCTTCATATAAACACACCAGCCCTCATTGTTCACTTAGTCACTCTCCAAAGGCTCTGCCTCTAAACACAGATCCACTCCAAGGTCTTAGTGCCCAGGACCTCAGCACATGACTTGGGAGAGAAAGGACATAATTAGGTCTAAAAAACCCCCACAGATTTGGTGCTAAGAAGAGCAGCAGGAAGCCCACATTCTAGGAGACAAGTTGAGACCTGGTTCTCTGAGCCACCTCATTATGTTCCATCTCTACTGCTGGGACTTGCTCTTGGTGAGGGAGAGGGGTGAGCACACACACCTGACCCTTTCTGGGGACTCCACAACCCTGTCACACTTATTATCACTCTTCCTCAGTCTGTCCTCGTTTTCAAGGAAATACAGTGTTGGAGCTGACAGTTGGAGCTGAGAGTCCTGCTACACTCTAGCCTGTCTTCCGGGGTATGGACCTTCAGCCCTTGTCCTAGTGAGTTTTCTGTCCGCTTGACACAGGCTAGTCATTCCCGGAAGAGAGAGCATCAACTGGGAAAATGCCCCCACCAGACTGGCCTGTAGGCAAGTCTGTGGGACATTTTCTGGATTGAAGAAAGATGTGGGAGGAACCAGCTCACTGTGGGTGATGCCATCCCTGGGCATCGCAGGTGGTCCTGGGGTTTGTAAGAAAGTAGGCTGAGCGAGGCAGTAAACATCTTTTCTCCACAGTCTCAGCTTCAGTTCCTGTCTCCAGGGTCCTGCAATGATGGGCACGGAAGTGTTAGCCAAATAAACCCTTTCCTCCCCGGACTGTTTTTGGTCACTGTCTTTATCACAACAATAGAAAGTTAACTGAAATAGACTTTTTTTTTTCCAAGACAGGATTTCTCTGTGTAGTTTTGGTGCCTGTCTTGGAACTAGGACTGCCTCGAACTCACAGAGATCTCCCTGCCTCTGCCTCCCGATTGCTGGGATTAAAGGTGTGTGCCACCATCACCTGGCAAGATAACCTTTTAACATACAAGCTTAAGAAAGTCTCTGGATGCTATCACTTCTGCTGAGAGTTTCAAAAGTATGAAATCTTTAAAGAGTAATTTAAAAAAATGATTGCCTGTCCCCAAATTTCAAAGCCGAGAAGTGCTATCCCTGTCTTTTTACTTATCAGATTCTTTCCCTGGGGCTTCCAGCTGGGATACCCCTTTTACTGAGGGTCCTTAGGGAAATGAGAAGGGGCACTCAGTAGTTCATATGAGCCAAGTAGAGCCCTGAGTCCTGACTCTCAGTGAACCCTGGCCAGCCAAGATGTTCCCACCCCGAACCACTGAAAGAACCACTGTTGGACCACTGATTTGGTGCTTGCCTTGGCTACCAGATGACTGCTCCCTGAAGATCAGGGAACATTCTCCATGCTTTTTGGTGCTCTTTGTTTCCTTTGCCACAAAGGAAGACAGCCGTTATTGATATTATATAGATGAGCTCAAATCCTGCCTCTGTGGCTTTGGACAAGTAGCCAGAAACCTCCAAGATTTAGTTTCCATAATGGTGAGATGGGCTAGCAATGCCTTACCCCAGAGAGCTGCAAAGACCCAATGAGGTACTTAGGTCCACATCCTATGCCTGTTGGCAACAAAATCCTATAGAAACATTCTGAATAGATTACTAATAGAGTCTAGGTGGTGGTAATAGTGGGTAAAAAAAAGAAAAAAAAGAAAAAAATTTCCATGCAGTAACTATATTTAGCAACAAATCTCTCTAATTCTCTGGTAATAAAAGGACTTTGTTTTGTTCAGAGTCCCCTTGAGTCCCACAATCATGCTTATATATAGTGTCTTTTGTCCCAGAATCTTGGAGAAGCTCTGAAATCAAAACATGACAAGAATTGGATGGTTGCAAAAAGAAAAGTGACAATTGGCTTTTGTTTTTGAACAAGCTCGCCTTCCCTTCCCAGTTTGCAACTTGGCAGCTGGGTATGAGCATGCGTCTGTATATGACCCCAGTCTAGCCATGAAGGACACAATGACAGCTGCTTGTAGCTGGGTTCTGGAGATGGAGTGATGAGAAAAGGGACACCACAATGCTCAGAAGGTGGAGTTAAGAGGGCTGAGCAGCAGGGGTGTCTAGGGGTGTCTGTCCGCCTTTCCTATCCATCAGGTCAAGCATTTTACATATGTGTGCTTTCATCAGCTGATGTGATGGATGAAGATGCGTGTGTGTGTGTGTGTTTTAAAGTGGCAGATGTGGTGAAGTTAGTCATTTATACAAGTGACAGAGAAGGGGCCCATCCTAGGCCCTTTCTTTCCTTCTTTCTTTCTTCCTTCCTTCCTTCCTTCCTTGGGCTGGCCTCGAACTCACAGAGATCCTCCTGCCTCTGCCTCCCAAGTGCTGGGATAAAAGGCGTGTACCACCACCGCCTGGCCCTGGTCCCTTTCTTATTCACAAACCCACACTAGCTCCCATCAGCATTCAGTTTCTCTCTCTCCAGAGAGGTTTGTCTTTGCTTTCACAAAAGCATGAAGCAGAAAGGAAGGTCCACCTGCGAAGACTCAGGGCATGTAAGATCTGCAGCATCATGTGGGGAAGAGAATGAAGAGTAGAAATGCCCTGGAGAGGATTTCCTGGGAGGATAACAAAGTCGCGGGCACCTGAGCATCTCATTAGATCTATGTCTTCATCCTGTGTAATATCCAACTTTATTATGTGCTCCTTAGTAGAGAAATAAGACCATTGTTGACTTCGACAGGCACAGATTACAAGAGGTGTCCTGATATCAGAGGTTAAAAATGTGATGAGCATGCACCTCAGAACTGATGAGAGAAGGCAGTGGCATGGCTCAGTGAGGAAAGGCTCTTGTTACCAAGTCTGAGAATTTGAGTTTGAGCCCAGAGCCCCCATGAAGGAAGGAGAGAACTGGCTCCTGCAAACTGTCCTCTGACCCCCACATGTGCCCTGTGGCATGCACTCAAACTCACACAATAAATAAACCAAACTAGTTACGTTAGTTAATTAAATAACATAACTAAAATTGAAAAAGTAATTGGCGAGAGATTGCATTTGTGGGGCCAGCTTTTCTCCTGTAACAAAGTTGACCATGGGAGGTAGAAACCATGGTAGATATTTTAGGGACAAAGGAACTTAACATGGGGAGTTAAGTAACTTGGACATCATTGACAGGCTGGGCTAGCAGATTTTGGCTGGCACTGCGGATGCCACTGGATCCATAGCAGCTCTGACCTCCTTACATTTTCCGATATCAGAAGGTGTAAAGGACTTGGAACAGTCAACTCTGCAGGGTGGTGTTAATCCTACCAGGCGAGAATAAGGCCACAACCACAACTTTTAAGCCAAATTTGTAGCAAGCTTTATTAATATGGTAGTTTGAATGTAATTGACCCCCATTGGCTCATGGGAAGTGATACTATTGGGAGGTGTGGCCTTGTTGAAGGTGTGTCACTGTGTGGGCAAGCTTGAAGTCTCTTTCAATTAAGCTTCACTCAGTGTCACAGACACTTCCTGATCAAGATGTAGCCAGCACCATGTCTGCCTGCACGCTGCTGTTCCCCCACTACGATAATTATGGACCGAACTTCTGAAACTGTAAGCGAGTCACCCTGATTAAATGTTTTCCTTTATAAGAGTTGCTGTGTCATGGTGTTTCTTCTCAGCAATAGAAACCCTAAGACGATTAAATACTAGTTGGGATAATGGACACTGGCCAGGTTCATATCTGGGATTCATGGTATGACACCAAATTACATTAGAGGCTTATAAGGCATAACCCACAAGGCTAGTAATTTCTGTTTTTATCCAATCAGGGACAAGTATACATCCTGATGTACTTCCTCCCTACGTACCTCTCTGATGTAGGATGTCCTCTGTATGCTGTGACTATGTGTTTCTCTTATTGGTTGATAAAGAAAGCTTATTCAGCGAATGGCCAGGCAGAATATACCTTGGCAGGAAATCAAAACAAAGATAGGGAGAGAGAGAAGATGAAGTCAAAGAGATGCCATGTAGCTTCTGGGGAAGCAAGATATGAAGTAACAAGCCATGAGCCTCATGGTAAAATATAACCTAATAGAAATGGGTTAATTTATAGTTAGAGCTAGCCAGTAAAAAGCCTGAGCCATTGGCCGAACAGTTGTAGCTGAAATAAAGCCTCAGACTGGTTGGTTATTTCATAAGTGGTTGCAAGGACCAGGTAGGCAGATAGATCCAGTCCAGCAGGATCACGGGATGGAAAAAAAGCACCATCTACATCTTCTGCAATTTATGATCAAGCACATCCTGTTAGTTGGGACCACCAAGCTTGTTTACAGAAGCGAAAGCATGTGGTTTGTAACTCTTTGTGAACAACAGCCCCCAGCATTCCTGGAAGTTGTCAAAGGGCAAGTGGGGTTTACAGGTTAGAGGCATTTTTGTTTTATAGATCTTTTGTACATGGTAATTTAAACTTAGTTTTAGCCCTCACAGTAGTAGCCTTTAATGGATCAAGGCCAGTTCACGATCATCTTAGTTACTTCTTCTGTTCCTGGGATAAAATACCCTGACTAAAGAAACTTGACATAGGAAAGGTTTTACTCTGGCTCGTAGTTCACAGTGAGGTCCCTCGGGGTGGGGCAAGAGGCCTTAATGCTTGAAGCAGCTCTTCATACCAAATTCACAATCAGGAAGCAGAGAGCAATGCATGTACCAGTCCTTTGGCATTTGCAGTTGGGGATCCCAGCCAGGGGCCTGTGCCTCCCACAGTGGATGGATCTTCCCATCCCAGTTAAGATAATTGGGGAGATCCTTGCCACGAGCCCCTCCCCCCAAGGAAATTCCAGACCTTATCAAGTAGACAATTGAGATTAACTATCTTGGTGACTTTGGAGCTTGGTTTATTTATCTAGACGCTGAGGTCCTATATGATTTGCCTTGCAGAATTTTAAGAGATCATTTTCTCAGAAAGTAATTATTGGGGGCTGTGGATCTCCAGACCCTGAATTTCTTGTAAACGACTTGTTATGCTTGCAGCTGCTCTGAGCAAAACAACTTGTTTTCCTGTGTTTGCCGCTGCTCTGAGCATGAGACCCTCAGGAGTTCCTGATGGCAGGGTCATGGTTTCTGGTAGGTTTTGGCTGGGGCGTGGCTATCAGTTAAGGATCCCTATAAAAGCTGCCCTGGAACACAATAAAGGGGACATTCTTGGGGAATTCAAGGATGACCCATGTCTCTGTATGTGTCTGTGTGTGTGTGTATGTTTCAATCTCTGGGCCCCTTGCCCGGCGAACCTTGGTACACTACAGGCTTAATACTGTAGTGCACATAGTACAGGCATTACAGGACCGTAGTATATGTAGCAGCTCGGATGTTACAAGTAATAGATTTTCATAACATGCTGTTTATTGGAATTTGTGCATGTACCTAGCTCTCCCACTAGATCTTAAATGTATTGGGACACTATGCCTGACAAATAGGAGATGCTCAAAAGTCAAGGGCCTGGATGAGTACAAACCGAGGCTGGAGACTCCTACGTGTTCTGCTCCTTGCCCCCCTCATTTTCCTCCTTACCAGAGGCAGTATTTCCTTGCGTTACTGTAATTAGTAAGGACACTCAGTGGCTTTGTTCCAGAGGGATCAAAGCCTTTCTGAAGCTTAACATTTTCTCCCATTGGTCTGGGAGAGACAAATTGCTAGTTAGCCAAGGATGACTGTTCCCACTCCACAGATGAAAACAAGGACCAGGACTAACTCTTGGGTGGAGCCAGCACCTGGTGGCAGCCTGCCAGGGCAGTATTTCTTCCTAATGGCTCTCTTGGTTGCTTGGGTTTCCCAAATGGAGTTTCCACCAAGAGGGAAAACAACACCAACCTCCACTCTTTTCCCCAAAGTGTCTCCTGCTGTTGACGTCTACCTGTCTCTGTATAGGGTTACTAGGAACATAGAGGCTCTCAGAACTAAAAGAGAGCAGCCTGGGGCCTGGCTCTGTGGCAAGCCAACACAGATTTTACACACCAAATTGTAGTTAGTCTTCCTCTCGGAAAACTTGTTTACACACCCTAACCTAACCTGCTTGATCCTCAATGGCCCTGAGCCAGGAGTCCCACGACTTAGCTCTGATCCTGTTTTCTTCACATCTCTATTGCTAGAAGGATTTCTTTTTTGGTTTGCCTTTTTTTTTTCTTTTTTTGAGACAGGGTTTCCAGGCTGGCCTTGAACTCACAGAGATCCACCTGCCTCTGCCTCCCAAGGGCTGGGATTAAAGGTGTGTACCACCACCACCCAGCTAGGAAGGATTTCTTTACAGGAACTGCCTGAGGCTGTGCATAAAATGGCCAAGAAAAGAATATCCAAAAGCAGATTCAGGAAACATGAACCCTTTAAATCAAAATGTACAGAAAAGTATAATTCCTGTCTAACAGATAGTAGAGTGTCCTGAAGTATTAATTACATGAGCATCTTTCGTGGATACTCTAACCCCCAGTTCACAGAAAATGTTGGAAAATATTTGTTAGGATTATAGTTTTTAGTTTTGCTTTGATTTTTTGAGACAAGGTTTCACTATGTGGCTCTGGCTGTCCTGGAATTCACCATCTAGACCAGTCTGGCCTCGAACTCACAGAGACTTATCTCTTTCTGTCTCAGGAGTGCTGGGATTAAAGGCATGTGCTTCCAGGTCTGGCTGGAGAGGTATTTCAAAATATATGGCAGGGTTATGCTCTCAAACCTTTCCTTCTGAGCTCAACTCTTAATTTCAAAAGCTCAGTAGATTGCCTGGCCTTCACACCAATCTATCATCTCGTAGAATGTGCTGAAGGTCTCCTGTGTCCCAGGAGTCGCATCCTGACTGGTGGTATTTCAGACATGCTGTCACCATGGCGGCAGCTTGGACTGGTCTCCTGCCATGCTCGGCACTGGTGGGATTTCTCAGCACGTGTGGGTGGTGTTGGAGGTGTTGGCAACGGCCTTGGAACATAGCCGCAGCAAAGCAGCATTTAACCGAGAGCCATCCGACTGAGGGTGCCAGAGCCACGAGCTCTGGGATACGTTCTGTTCCCACAGACAATGCACTGTTGCTGACTTAACTGTGCTTTGAGGTCAGCCAATCGTCAAGTTAGTGTGGAAGCAGGGACCCTTTTCTCTGCATGTCTGTGGCGAGGTCAGAAGAACATGGTCACACTGTAACAAGCGAATTGCACTCCGAGCTCAGATGTGTGTATGTGTTTGTACGTGCAGAATGTCTTTCACTCAAAGCATTCCGACCACAGAGCCTTGCTGTGGGGCCTCACACTCTTGAGATGTGTGACTCTTGAGACCTCTTTAGTGACGAATACTCATCAAGAGCTCACCTTTTGCCTGTATTTCCGTCAGGGCGTATACAGCAAGGAGATGCCACGAGAGGATCCGTGGAGGAGGGCTTATATTCTATGAGGCTGTTGAGAAAGGTGTGGGGTTACAAAGGACGGAGCAGTAACTTGTGGCTCAGAGGCAGCCATATGTTTTCAGCTCTAGCGCCCCNAGCTCTAGCGCCCCCCCCCCATCACAGAGGCCTCATTGCATACTTGTGGGAGGCCCAGGGAGCAGTGGCCTTTTCAGCTAAGGGACTTCTTTGTGTGTCGTTGGGAAGAAATCAGAAGAAACATCACCTTCTTTAGCTGACTTTGCTTTTCTTTCAGTTCTCGGGGTCCCCCACGGGTCAAATTCAACAGAAGCCCGGGAGCAGTGGGACACACAGTGCAATTCTTTTATGGGTCAGCTGCACCGGCAGAACCCCAGACAGGGAAGAAGCGGGAGTAGGTGGAGCTACCTAGGGCAGTGGATTCAAAATATGAAGATCAATGTTACACTGCACACTGAGCAGCGACTTAGATTTTGTGGGGGCTATTTTTTTTCTTGTTTTTCTTATTGTAGGATCCGCTTAAGAAAACAACACAGGCCAGGTGTGGTGGCACGCACTTTTAACTCAGCACCTGTGAGACTGAGGCAGGTGGATCTCTGTGAGTTCCAGGTTAGATTGGTCTACAAAGTAAATTCCAGGATAGCTAGTTAGTGAGACCCTGTCTCAAAGAAAAAGAAAAGAAACAAACAACCTCACCCCAAATCTTAAATTGGTAAAACAATAGTAGAAACAATAACACCACCAAAGCTTAAAGCCTTTCCCAGGACTTCAGAAGACTCAGGTCCAAATTGCGGCTTAGCCTGGTCTTTCCACCCTAGGACGATGGAGACAGGTGAAACAGAGCAAAGAAGACGGGCTTCGAAATCTGAAATAAGTCTCTTTGTCTATATGTTTAATAAATCAAGCTTCACTTAGCCCTGGTAATATTTATTTAGGTTCTTACGGCTTTGAGAGCCACACTATCTGTTTAAGACAGTCCTTGGGCTGTAAACCACATTTCCCGAAGTTCTCGGGCTCAGAGAACACCCGGACTAATCTCCGCTGCTCGAAGACTACAATTCCCAGCATGGAGCGAGAGTTAGGACCACAACTACCGGCATGCTCTTAGAGGTAGCCG
>LOEQ01000448.1:606720-616933 GCA_001685075.1 Bramus lutescens | reverse complement strand
CTCTGGAAGAACAATCAGTGCTCTTAACCTCTGAGCCATCTCTCCAGCCCCCATCTTACTGCATTTCTAAATGTTGCCTGGGATTTTTGTGCTCAAACTCAAGCGCATCATTCTTTTGGGTAGTGTATATGTAGTGCTTGATGGATTTTTATTAACTTAATTTTAGTTTTTTGAGAAGGATCTTACTGTGTAGTCTAGGCTGCCCAAGAACTCACTGTGTATTTCAGCTTTGCTGGAGCTCACAACAATCTTCCTGGTTTACCGAAGTGTCCAGTTATGTGTAGTGGTGGTGGTGGGGGTGGAGGGGAGTATGAATGCCTCACCTGGTTAGGCAATGCTTTAAAAGAAACTCTTCAGAGCCTAGGGAGGTATGAGGTGTGTCCTGACCCCAGAGTAGGTACTAAATTTACCAACAAGTACTAACTAATGACAAGGACACTTTATTGCCATTCTTTAATAAACTTAAGAATTTTTTTAGGTATAATATGTATGTCAACTTGGGAAAACTGATGTTACGAATTATATTTAGGCTTCAGGTAAGGTAGTCTTATGTTATTAAATGACAGATGTTTGAACATATCATGTTATCGGATGGACTGTGTGGCTATCTCAATATGCTTATACGGATGAACTGTGTGGAAGGAACTGTAACAGTGCTTAGAAGCCTTTAATCCCAGCTCCTGGGGAGGCAGAGGCAGGTAGATCACTGTGTATTCAAGGCCAGCACAGTCTACATAGTTCCAGACCAGCTTGAGCTACAATAGTGAGACCCTGTCTTGAAGTCAACAACAGAAAGGTAAGCTTGTACAAGCTGACTGTGGACATCACAGAGTATGCTTATACAGATTAACTGCAGACATCACAGTATACTTGTACAATTGACTGCCTCCAGTGTCACTGGGTGACATCATTTTATGGGACTCCTCTACGCTCAGTCATTGACTGACAGGCTGTTAGGTGACTGGTGACTGCATTTTGATTAGTCTGCATCAACTCCTGACTTTGTATGTGTGTCTGGTCCAAAGGATGGGAATCTGTGCTCTAGGATTCAAAAATTGAGATGGACGTATTTTTAGAGTAGTACTATATGAGAACCAATATGTATCAGTAAGTCACGTGCATTAAGTAGGAAGAGAGACTGAATGGAAGTCAGTAATTAAATGGCAGAGTCATTAGTTAGAAATTTTCAAATGTTCTGCCATGTACTTTTAAAGCATCCATCGCACTGACACTGGAAGGAAGTGCACCTCAGCTCAGTATTAGGAATGGTTGCATGGAGTGAAAACGAGGACCTTATAACTGCTGTCTGTGTGTCAGATTTCTCTGAATCAGCTGGCTGACTGCTGTTGATTGGTGAGCAGCTTCATCTCTAGACTTAGCTTCTTGTTTCAAGAACCTCAGAGAGACTGCATTATATAACTGTCAATTTTACATAAGATTAAAAAACAATTGAGTTTGAAGTCTTATAACCAGGATAATGGCAGCTTTACTTGAGGTTGCATTTTTAAGTTATTTTACCAAGTATGTGTTGAACAAGTCCCACCTCTTGGCCTTCCTGTGTCTTGCTGCACTGTGGACCTGTCTCAGAATACCGAGTACTTAGAAAGTGTGACTGACCCCTTAGTCTTCATGGACTGAACTTACTGTTTTTACTATAGATATCAGTGCTCCCCAAACCCCCACAATTTAGTGTTCCGTACGACAGTGGCCAACAGTGTGCAGATTCTATATAGTTACAAGTTCTATGCTGGGGGTAATGAGAAAAAGTCTTCTTAGACATCAGAAAAGTTTTAAAATTGTGTTTTGTAAAAACTGAATTTGGGTTATAACGCTTAAGAGATTTAGCCTTGTGTCCCGTCCCCCGCCCCCCCACCATAGGCTAGTAGAATATATTCAGAAGATTTAGCCTTTTTTTCTTTTTCAGGCTTGTAGAATATATTTCAGAAGTAATGACTTAGAAATTTGTCTTCTTAGAACTTGCTAGTGGGTCTGTAAAATGTATAGATACAGACACTCTGAAATTAATTTGTCAGTTTCTCAAATATTTATCATTTATTTATTTATTCATCTGTCTGTCTGTCTGTCTGTCTATCTATCTATCTATCTATCTATCTATNNNCTATCTATCTATCTATCTATCTATCTATCTATCTATCTATCTATCATTTATTTTGGTTTTTCGAGACAGGGTTTCTCTGTAGCTTTGGAGCCTGTCCTGGAACTCGCTCTTGTAGACCAGGCTGGACTTGAACTCACAGAGATCCGCCTGCCTCTGCCTCCCGAGTGCAGGGATTAAAGGCGTGCGCCACCACCGCCCAGCTTCTCAAAAATTTAAACATAAGGTTTAACATAAGATCCCACAGTTGCACTTGTGGACATTTATCCTAGATAAATAAAAGCTTGCATTCGTACAAAAACCTTTTCATTAATACTTGTAGACACTTTATAATAGCCCCAAAGCAGAAAGAGCTCCCCATCATCCAGTGGAACACCAGGCCCTGACAAAAGGAGTGGCTGTTGGTGCACATAGCAGTTAGCAGGGAGCTCACAGGCTTCGTGCTCAGTGCCGAGTACTAACTGAAGGCTGGGGACAGCCAGGAGATTGTAAAAGGCTAGAAAGAGGCTTTCGTGCAAGGAGCAGAGCTCTGCAGGTAGTTTGCAGAGCCCTATTCTCCGCCAAATGAGCAAGGGGCTTCTCTGGGAGGGAAGTTTGCACATCATCACGGGGAAGATGCCATGTATGGAGGCGCTACATTCATGAACATGCTCAGTGTGAGATGGTGATTACATTTGAACATTCAGCCATGAACAGCTCTCAGCAGACATTAGGGTGATAATGAGGACAGCTTTCCTGGTTCACCTGAAAGAGACAGAGTAGTTTTGGTTTCTTAGAAGTTTTTCTTAAGCTCCTTAGATGAAACAAAACCTTGAAGTTTTTTTATGTTGATATCTTTATTATGTGAGTATGGGTCTACATGTTGAGGTCAGGGTACAGCTTGTGGGAGCTGGTTCTTTCCCTGTACCATGTGGGTCCTGGGGATTGAACTCACCTACCATCTCCTGGCTCCACTACCAAATTCTTTTTAAAGGAGCAGCAGCCTCCTTCCTCCAAAAGTGTAGGAGCTCGGACTTAGAAAGTGGCCAGCAAAGCTAGTTTTTTTTAGCATTCTCAATGACAAAAGTGTAGAAATGGAAGGCAGGCTAGTATTTGTTAGGTTAGGGCTGTCTCTTTGGGTGAAAGACAGTTTCGTGCTCTGATTGTGGTGGTGGTTATGTGGATGTGTGAACTTGATGAAGTGTAGAAACTGTTTGAAAAAGGAGTTAGTTACTAGTGCTGAGTTGTCAGTTTGCTAGTTTTTAGTGATTGGTTATCCATTGTATGAATGTCATTTTATGTAGCCATCGAAGGGTGTGGTAATTATCAATGAAGCTGCTGTGAGTGTTCATTTTCAGGTTCTGTGTGAACGTAAAGCTTCTGTTTTTCCTAGGATCAGTGCCCATGAGTAACTATTGGGTTGTGTGGTGTGTGCTCAGCTTAAGGAACTGCCAAACTTTGCTGGTGTAGCCGCAGTCTCATAGTCCCGCCATCCCTGAGATCCAGCTCTCACTTTCATTTGCACTTCCCTAGGGCTAATCTTCTCCTCTGCTTATTTGCCTCTCACATCTTCTTTGATGACTTGAATCTCAAAGTCTTTTGCCCACTTTATAATTGTATTGTTTGTTTTCTTAGAGCTTTTAAAATATGTTCTAGATCTATCTTTGCCAAACGCAGGGCTCGTGAGTATATTCTTTCAGTCCTGGGCTTGTCTTTGCATTCTCCTGCGGTGTCTTTTACACACATACATCTTTTGTGGATTGTGCCCTTGGTGTCAGAATTCTGTGCTTAGCCCTTGGTCAGGAGGATGTTTGTATATTTTCTTCTAGGTGTTCCACAATTTTATGTTCCAGTTTCTCATATCTGTCTTCTATTTTGGGCTAGTGTTTTGTACATGATGTGAGTTTAAATCTTGATTCATTTTGTTTCATCTGTGAATGTCCACTTGCTCCCAAACCACCTGTTGAAGACTCCTCTTTCTCCGTAGAATGAGTTTTTAAAATCTTTGCAAAACAATCAGTTGGCCATAGATCATAAATTGAATATCAAAATGAAGATGGGAGGAAATGGCTGAGCAGTTAAGTAAATATGACTACAGATATATGTAGGTAGACAATGACCTGAATCTTGACAAAAATGGGAATATGTGTAGAGCAAAGTCGTGTCACAGGTAGGAGCTGGGTATTGTGGAGTGAGGAGTGAAGGAGGTGTAGTTTAACACTGGATGGTTATTGGTGAGTAGAAGCAGCTGACCAGGTGGATGTTTGAGCAGGAAATGGTATTAAGAGAAGACTTTTAGGGCCATGTGAAGGTGGGCCAGGGATAACCATGACTCTTGATTTACCACTATGTGTGACAGAGTTCTGTTGGAAAACTACGAGAGTGATATTTTGTAATGTTGTTTATCTCTAGTACTTCCTAGGAGCACATGTTAGCTTTCTGTCACCGGAACAAAATAATCCAAGGAGAGGTTACTTTGGCTTGTAGAGGTGCTAGCTCATTGTTGGTTGGTCCTGTTGCTTTCTGTCACTGAACAAAATAATCCAGGGAGAGGTTACTTTGGCTCAGGGAGGTGTTAGCTCATTGTTGGTTGGCCCTGTTACTGCGGGGTCATGGCAGGGAAGACGATTGTGGCAAGAGTGTGTGATGGGGAAAGCTGCTTACCTGCTAGTGTCCAGGGACCAGAGGAAAACAGGAAGGGGGCAATGTCACTTTTAAGGGCACATCTTCAGTGATCTTTCTCCAACCTCTTAATGGTTTCACCACCTCTCAGTTTTACCATGGACTGGTGCCCAAGCCAGTACCACAAAGGCTTTTGAGAGGCAGTTATCCAGAATATAACAAAGGCTAATGGTGCATTTTAGACTCTTGTTGTTGTGTTCAGTGATGGATATTGACAAATCCGGACTTTAAGACTCCTTAGTGCTATCTGTAGCAAATTGCACTTGGAAAGAAGAATGGAGTCCATTGGCTAGTTGTTGTAGATGGCTTCTGGACTAAATGTGAAAAGGGTCCGAGAGTTGAATCACTGAGGTGATAAAAGAGTTGATAAGTAAATACATTGAGAAAAGTTGGTGGGACCAGATTTATTTGTGATGACAGAGAAGGGCTGTCAGGTGTTCCATAAGTATGTCCTGATCTGTTTGTGGTTGGTGATGCTCAGCAGCTCTTCCAGATCGTAAGGACCAAATGAACACTGGCTCCTAATGTTGTGATGTGGTTTAGTCTTAGGAAGATACTGTTATCCAAAAGTTCTTTACCAGTAGGATGGTAACTGGATTAGGGCAGCTCCTGGTTGGGTGTGATTAAAAGTCCTAAGCTTTTAATTCCTGTCTTAAACTACTTGGCTTCTGTTTATCACCCACTAAAGTTCTTGATTTCTTTTCTCATACAAATTAAAACTTGTCCCTTCATGCTCACCAGTGGGAATCTCATTTGTTTCTTGCATTTAAAAGGTCATGTTGAATATATACATCAGACTCTGTCACTTTAAAAGTGACCAGCTAGCAAACAGAACTCACGTAATGTTAGACAGACTGCTAGAAAACAGTGTAGTTTTTGCTTTAGTTAGAATGGAAAACAGAGCATTCCATTGCTTAAAAGTGTTGAATAAAGGCTTTTGCTGCATAAGAGACAGGATGGTGTGTATGGATGCAAGGTGGGCACAGCAGATCTCTGCGTCCACTCACCTGTGCTCACAGTACCTTTCTGCTGAATGACTTGGTCCGGTTCCCTTCTATAGTCCAGATCCTGTCTGCTTGTATGTCGAGATTGATCAGAGTGTTACACTCCTGATTGCGACTCTTCCGTAGTACTGTCACAGAATTTCCCCCCTCCAGAAGAGCAGGCTCTTACAGTGCTGTGCAAGCTGCCCATTTAAAACTATCATTGCTTGGCACCTATGCCCTAGTGACAGTTTGACCAACATGTGAGCAGGCACACTGCCATCCTGACAGATGGGTGTGAGTACAGGCAGCCAAGAAACCATGTATCTGCATCTAGTATATTTGTTAAGGGCAGGATTCCCAGTTGGGATGTTCAAACGTCTGTCCATCTGAGCTTTCACGCCTGTGGATAAAGGGATGTCATCATTAATCCCAGCTCTGACTGAGATTGCATGGATTTGTAAGAGCTCCTTGGCTCTTACAGAAGTAGGCGATTGGGGACAATCAGGATAACTGTGTCTCCTTCATCACAGAAATATTTCAAATAATCCTTTCCTCTTTCTCCTGGCCAGAGAGGTTTGTAATGAGGGTAAACCTGCTTAGAAATTATTCTGGTACCTCTGGAATGAACATGACTTGGTTTTCTAGAGCATGAAAGCTTCCAGAGTAATTTGTTCATGCTCTGTGCAGCGATATATGTATGTACAAACCTACGTCTTTGAAATTAGAGTCAGATCTGAGATCAAGTATTGACTTCGATTAAGACATTAGGGCAAGCTAATTCAACATCATATCAAGATAAAATAGTTCTGAGTTTGCAGTTGGTTGTGAGGATTACCTATGAAATGTGTACATAAGTCTGATTCTATCATTATTTGAGTATAATGGAAGGGAGTAGGGTTTCTTTTTGTTACGGAAACAGTATATATAAATATTTTTTTTCAACTCAGCTCTTTCTGTCTTTGTCCTTACCTAGACATTTCCTGGTGTACATGGTGGGGAACTCCAGTGACAGCAAACTCATTGCATCCAGTGCAGCACTTCTCAACCCTGGGTTGTTGACTGTTTAGATGGTTCATCCTTTGGTTGGGGGCTCCCTGTGCTGTGGGATGTGTGGCAGCTGAAAGGGACAAATTCATTCTCAGTTGAGAGCCCTCACTCTAGAGATAGCCTACAATACTTTAAATTAGAGCTGTAAGAAAATTGTTATCCTCTCTGGAAACCTACACTGTTCTGTCTTGGAGTCATGTAGTACTAGCAGAATGCCCCTTCAAACAGGATCAGGTATTCTCAGTCATTCTGAATGGAAACACCTACAATTTGTAAGCTCTTTTTTTTGTTGCTTCTTTTTTTGTTTGTTTGTTTTGGTATTTTGAGACAGTTTATCTGTAGCTTTGGAACCTGTCCTGGAACTAGCTCTTGTAGACCAGGCTGTTCCTGAACTCACAGAAATCCACCTGCCTTTGCCTCCTGAGTGCTGGGATAAAAGGCATGTGCTATCACTTCCCTGCTGTAAGCTCTTAGTTATATGACCTGGCTCCATGTCTGTTCACTAATGGTTTTCCTTTTTCTAAATTCTATCTTTAAGCTGTAGTGTCTAAAATACAATCAACTCCCCATGCATGGTTTATGCAAAGACCTGGAGTTGCATGTCTTATAGATGTAGCTCCTTAATTGTGTTAGGAGTGGGTGTTGGCTTTGCACACACACCACGTTATGTTAATATTTGCTTCCTCCTGACCACAGTGTGCATACAGCCTAGTGCTGAGTAAGTCTTCTCTGTACCAAACCGACTCCTCGTTGTGGTTCTGAATTAGTTTTGGACTGCAACTGTGGGAGATTATGTTTTATTCTGTTAAATTCACTTTTATTGAATTTAGCTAACTTTGATATTCTTAGATATTTTAGAGTCCCAACTTTTGGTCAGATTGGATGTTTCATTCTTAAGTATGTGATAATGCTGTCAGTTGAGACTGGAAATGTAAGAAAAAAGCATACACACATGTCTGCAGCTTGAGAGGAAGACTGAGGAGAGAATCTTGGAGTCCTGGTGTGAACAGGGAGCTGGACAGAGAGGCAGCGCAGGAGACCTGGAAGGATAGTGATGGAAGGAGGAGCAGATGTAAGTATTTTGTAAGCTGCCAGACTGTGCTCAGTACTGTAGTGGGTTCTTGAGTTTACAACAGAGGGCATGGTTGCTGTGCTCTGCTCCTGTTTCTTCTGTCTTTCTGCTTTACCTTTAACATTGGCACATAGAATGCATGACTGTAGTAAAGTGGCTTTGTAATAGTTTCTATATAGAGACAAACAGGCCATTAAGCCTAATGAACCTGGTAAGGATGGACTTCTCCAAGATTGTAAGTTGTGGGAAATAGATGGAGGTATCTAGTTGTTAAAGGGGAAAGCCCTGGTAAGTCAGGGATTTTTTTTGTTTGTTTGTTTGTTTGTTTTTTTGGCTGGGTATGAGAGAGATGGTTAGGAGAACTCAAAAGTTAGAAGTGTGGTGTATGGTTTTCTCAGACTTCTTCCAATGATTTGCCATCTGACCTATAACCATTCTTAAGCAGAAAGGGGTTCATTATGATTACATTTGTTGCAAAATGACAATCTTCTTAAGTATTGACCCCCTTTCCCCGTTGGTGCTGGGGATCTAACATGGGGCTTGTGCATGGGAGGCAAATCCTCTACTACAGAGCTACATTCCCTGCCCTACTGTGATAATCTAACAGTCCTTTGGACCAGAAGGAGCTCTTTAGAACCAAAGGAAAGAAAGAATCTTTAAAAGAAACGATGAGCTCTAAGTCAGATTTTCTTAAAAGATCCTGGAAGAACAAGAATCCTTGGCAGTGTACAGTTTTTTTACAGTAGTTTTTGCATGAGTGATAATCTTGTCTCACAAAACAAGGAATCTTAATCCCACATCCAAACTAGCTGAGCTTCCAACAGCAAAGGCAAAGCCAGTTCATTTGTACATCTTTCTTAGCTCAGTGATTGTCTTTTACACTATAACAATAAATCCATTTGCTTTTATGTTTTGGCACACATTTTTTTAATTTTGGTATTTATCTAGAATAGCTGATTATAATGTGTGATATACCTTTAGTAGATCCTAGCATACTGTTAGTTTTCCAAAGTGGTTGACCAGCTGACATTCCTATTAGGATATGCGAGTTCTACTCACCAATCATTCCTGCCTCCACATGCTATAATTTAGCTAAGTATTTTGGGTCTCACGTCATAGCCGAAGCTGGCCTGAAACTTGCAGCAACCCTCTGCCTCAGCCACCCTGCCCAAGCAGCTAAACACTAAACAAATGAATAAAGAAATGCTCTTTCTCCTATTTTAATGAGTTGTCTCTTGTGTGTCTCACTGAAATGCTAGAATTTTATACATTCTGAGTGTGACTTGCCTCTTCGGTCTTGGAGCAGTTTTGGGTGACTGAAACTCTGTAGTCACATCCTTTCTTCCAGTCAGTGCTGTGTCCTCTTTTGTTGCTACCTTGTGGTCCCAAGGGTACTCTGGAATCAACTCTCTTATGTCTAGATAGGAAGCCTCCCTGATTTCTTTTACACTTAGACTCGGGTGGTGCCTCAGAAGTATTTTTGTGTGTTATGTAATAGGAGTGGAGCCTGAAAACCACCAGAGGTTCTCAGTCTCTGAAGGGCAGTAGCCTAGTGAGAGTGAAGTAAGTTGTGCCCTTTGTTTTCGTTCCCTGATGATCTGCTACGTACTTTTTTGTGTTAGGCCACCTGCATGTCTGTGACTAATTGTTTATTCAATTCTTTGCCCACTTTTAATTTTTTTATTGAATTGATTAATGTGTCAGTGTTCATACTGTCTTCTCTTCTTTTTTTTGAGACAGGTTTCTCTGTGTAACAGAGATTCACCCGCCTCTTCCTCCCAAGTGCTGGGATTAAAGGAGTGCACCGCCACCACCTGGCTTGTTTGTTTTACTTCCATTCTGTTCAGGGAGTGGTCATTCTGTAGTAGCAGGTGGTTAAGAGAATTCTTAGGCTGTGTACCTGCTGGTGATAGCAGCATACAACCCTGGGTCCCTCAGTTTAGACCAACACTCCACTGGGACCAACCCTGAGTATCTCAGATTAGAAATGTGCACCTGCTGGTCATTTCAGTAGCACCTCGGTGGTTCACACGTGCTTCTAGAACAAACTGCCATTCTTTCTTCTTCAGACAGGAGGTATAATGCCTGACTTAGAGTTTATTCCAAGTTTCTCAGAAAAAAGAACTGGAGAAGTGGACTGTTGACTGAGCTCATGGGGTGATGGTGGTGGAGGACCTGGGATGTATCAGCACGTTCTTAGGACAGTCTGCTGGTTTCTTGTCAGTAGGTCCATTTACTAAATAAATAAACTCAAGGGATTCCTCAGTAAGATGGGGTTCCCAGCTTTGAGACTGTCACATGCCCTGTTCTTGTGAGCTTTCTTGTCGTGTC
>LOEQ01000448.1:585478-596624 GCA_001685075.1 Bramus lutescens | reverse complement strand
ATACAATTTGTGTGTTGTTATTTCTGGGTATAAGCTATCCATGCGGGAGCCGGGTGGGACAAAATGCAGGCCTGCCCACCGCCTTTTCACTACAGCCGTATGCTGCAAGAGGCACAGAGTCTACTTCACTAGCCACTTCGAGAAAGGGAGCAATTTCAGTAAGGTGTACAGGAAGCATGTGGTAGGAAGGCTAGTGCAGAGGTGTTGGTACTGTGGTAATAGAAAGGCTTTAAGTTCTCCTGGATGGAAGGTGCTTCTGTATAGTATGAAACAGGTCAGAGAAGTTTATAGCTTTAAAGAAAATTTCATGAAAATATATAACTCCCTAAAGGAGCTTCTGCATACCTATTTTTTGGAAGATTAACGAGTTTATACAGTGTGTAGTGAACATCACACTGTACTATGATTTCCTGGTGTGGCTGTGAATTGTATGACTTAGTGAGTGTAAGTGTCATTGTGTTCCATTCAAGCTTTTTTTACCCACTCTCCAGCTTAAAACACACACACACACACACACACACACACACCCCAAATTTGAATCCAGGGCTTGAAAAAATGCCAGTTATCTAAATACAGTATCGTATTGTGATAAATATAGCCATTGAGATTTTAGATCTATTCACAAAACTTTATTTTAATATTCATAGGGAACTTTTTTGGACTGTTATCTGAAAAACTGAGGACCCATTTTATCATCAGAACTGACTATTAATTAGGTTATTGTTTCAGAAATAAAAGTTGATCTGCTGCTGAAACTCTCTTTGAATATGTATGGTTCCAAGCTTGCTTTTGTGTATTTAATAACTTTAGTACTATAATCACTCTGTTTACAATTAAATTTGGTGAATATGCTAATATAGAATGTAACAGTGGATGATTTCAGCAAAGGGCAGTGTGGATTTGCATCTTGATGTGCTTTTCAGTTACATCTGCATTTCATTTAGAATCAAAGGGAAACGGTTAGATTATGTAACAGTCATGTGATGATGAAACAGCTTTCTTCCTTCTGTTGCATAGGCTGTTATTGCTGTAGGTTTGAGCAGAGTGTACTGAAATTACACAGATTGAAACTTTCTTACAAGTTGGCTATTCTGTGTATTCCTTAGTAGAAACCTCTATGCTAGGATTGGCTTCAAATTATTAGAAGAGGCCTCTAATGTACTTATGTAGTTGTTTAATTGAAATGAGTGTCTGCAGTTCCTCAGAACACTCAGTAACTCGTGAAGACAAGTATTTGTAGTTTTCTTATTTTCGTGAACATGGGTTCCTGGCTTAAGAAATTGTCCTTTTCAGAAATTGTGTGCAAAGCAACAGTAGATTAACATACCCTGCTTCCCTGTTCTCAGAAACTAGGAGACTTCCCGTTACTCTTAACTACAAAATAAGAGGGGTTTCCAGTGCTGTGATGGTCAAACAGGGTCAGGAAGTGTGGTAAAGGGTCTAGATCTCAGAAACAGCTGGCACAATAGTGCTCACCAAAGGTGGCTGTGCCTCCTGAAGTGCATGCTAGGAAAGAGACATTAATGATGGCAGGAAGAGGCTCTGTGGGCTCGTGTGTAAGGTCAGAGGTCCGTGTTGGGGATTAGTCCTCAGGAGCCATGCACCTTCTTTGAAACAGGGTCTCTCATTAGAATTAGGCTGGGTTGGCTGTCTAGTGAGCCCAGGGTCCACTTATGTCTGTCCTCTGTGCTGGGGTGGCCAGTACATGCCACAGTAGCCAGCCTCTTCACCTGTGTCCTAGGGATTAAATGCAGGGCTTCATGCTTTCGTGGCAAGTTTGTTACTGGCTGAGCTCTCAGCCTGAGGCTGGTTTCTTTTAATGGAAATAGTATTTCAAGAATATAGTTCAGGGGAGGGGAGAGGAAGGGAGGGGAATGGAGAAAAATATGTAACTCAATAAAAACAAATTAAAAAATATCAAACAGTAAAAAAAGAATATAGTTCATATGGTAGGGAATACGTGTATTGAGTTACAGGGTTGGTTGTTTCTACAGTTTTTTTGTGAGTGGGGTTGCTAAATATGAAGGCTTGTGTATGTGTGTATGCTTTTCATAAAAGGTAATTTCAAGTACAGTTATGTTTCTTTAGTCAGCATCTGTCTTTGTAGCCTAGGCAGGCACTTAACTCTTGATCCTTTTGCTTTTGACTCTAGCACTAGGCTTTAGTCATACACCTATGTCTAGTTCAAGTACAGCATTTTAAACCATACCTCTCATTTCTGTCTCCTTTTCACATTTGTGAATTTAAGGAACAAAGGAATAATAGGTTAAAGATTTCACCTAATTATAGCAGTAGTCTGTTAGCCCAGGGGAGTCATTCCAAGATCCCAGTGGATCCTGGAAACCATGGCTGGTAGTGGAGCCTATACACACTGCTGACCAGTGCATGTAATATGGACCCGACTTCAGTTTATGAGGGGGGTGGAGTCAGAGTAATGGTAGTAAGATCAGAGCAGTCAGCAGAGTGTCTGATAAGAGAGGTGCTTGTGGTTTCTGTGTCTCAGACGTCTATCTCCTCTTGTGAGATAGGCATGTTGTGTCCTTAATGAGATTAATGAGGTGAATGACCAAGCATTGTGAGGTAGTGGAGAGCCCTAAACGGTGTCACTTGAACACAAGCACTGTGGTATCACAGTCACTTTGGTAACTGAGATGGTTCCTATAACTCTGGAAGGGCAGCAAACATAGTGAGCATGCACTAGACAAAGGAGTGCCTAGACAATGGGGTGCACACACAAAGGTCTGGGCAGAGTGATAGCTCTGGATGCATCCAGTACTTTGAATGGCACTCAGTATTAAACTTTATGAATTATTTATTTCTGGAATATTGCATTTAGAATTTTGGACCTTGTTTGACCGTGGATAACATGATAATCTGTGGAAGGATTAGTGAGAGGTTACTGGTCTCCGTGTGCCATCCCACATTTATACACAGTATTCTGGATTAACAAAACTACCGCACCCAGCTGGCACTTCTAGTTTACTTTGAAATAGCTATAGCTTGGTTTTTGTGGGGGGAGGAAATGCTTTTCTGAAAGGATATGTTGTGTCCATCCTATACCTTCCTCTCCCTTGCTCCTGGTGTCACTTGAGTGGGCATGGCTTCCCAGTTGCAAATCATTGTTTGCTGTTCTCCCTTTTGTTCAGTCTTGTGTTCTCGAAAACCTAGTCTTCCTTGTGAAGCTCACTTGGTTGTAGCTGCAGCATCTTCTTGAGCCGGGTGTGTGCATAGGATACACTGCTCTGAAGTTTTGAGAGTTACCAGTCTTGTCGGTATCCACTTACATTGCGTTGTGGAGACAGGAACCATTTCCCAGTTTTGCTGTGAATGGTATACTAGGGTTTGGAGTTTGCTCTAGTGCTTTCTTGTATGGTTTGGGGGTATGAAGGGGAGGGAATTCAGGGAGGCTCAGTGTTTCTTCAGAGTTTCCTAGAACTGGTTTTAAGAGTGACATTCCTGGTCTTAATTATTACAGTAAGCTCCAGATAGCTGGCCCTAAGAATAAAGTTAAAAATACGAGCCAATATAGTTTTATTTGGAGAAACACACACACACACACACACTTTTTTTAAAACCACAAATCTGTATGAAATAATGCTGAGGCAGATTTAATTTATAGTATGGTATCTTTATTGCACATAGAAAGGAATTCTAGAAAGAACCATTTGTCCAGGCACTTGAGTTACAGAAAGGAGAGTTTTAAAGTCATTTAAAACGGTTTTGACAACTGTAAGAAAATAATTAAGTAGGAAATTGCTGTGATTTGATAAAGCTGGATGAAGTTGAGAAGAAATCATGTTAATGCTGGAGACTACTGTGTGTTTGAGTTCATTCTTCTAGTGGAGTCGCCACCCAGGCACAGAAGTTAATCTCTTGTCAGTGTTTTGAGTCTTGGTTGCCGTAGCTGTTACCAAGATTCTGCTGGGCAAGATTTCGGCACAGATTAAAAGCACCTGGAGAGAACTGGGCTGAGGAAGTGCCAGCACCAAGTTCCTTTGCTTTGAAGATGATTTTCACCTCAGAGAAGGTTGAAATTTGGGAAAATGCACAGTGATTTTTAGGGAGAAGTTAGATTTAAGGATTTCCCCATCAGTTAATAACATATGTGCACTAGGGTTTTCTAAAGGAACAGGACTGATACAATGAATGTATGTAGGGGGAGGCTCTGGCCCTCGTAGTTCAGCAGTGACTGTCTCCTGATGGAAAAGAAAAGACTGGATGAAGCTGGGGGTTGGTGGTGCACGCCTTTAATCCCAGCACTCAGGAGGCAGAGGCAGGCGGATCTCTGTGAGTTGAGGCCAGCCTGGTCTACAAGAGCTAGTTCCAAGACTGGCTCCAAAGCTACAGAGAAACCCTGTCTTGAAAAAACAAAAACAATAAAACAGAACAAACAAAAAGACTGGACGTCTCAACAGTCCCTTTCAGACTGGTGCTGAAGTTCCGGGGAAGTCGTAAGAGAGCTGCTGGTCTTTGGTTTGAGTTGGAATCCTAAAGAAGTAGGTTTTAATACCGGTGAAGGAATACCTTAGTAACAGGGTAGATGAACTTGCCAGTGATACTAATGGCAGGCAGACAAAAACAAAAGCTTCCTTCTTCCATGTCCTTTTACATGGGCTGTCACCAGAAGGTGTGGCTCTGATTTAGAGCAGGTCTCCCCAACTCAAATGATCCAGTCAAGAAAAGCCCTTCATAGTGTGCCCAGTTGAGCTGCTTCAGTTTTACTTGATTCCAGATGTAGTTAAGTTGACAACCAGGATTAACTGTCACAGTATTTCTATTTGCATATATGGAATTCATGCATGTGTAGTGATAGTTGGAGGGTATTTGCTGAAATTTTTCAGTCTAATACTCTGTGTTGGCGTGTGTTTAGGGTGGGGGCTAGGGTTAGAGAGACAGTCTAGCAGTTAAGAGCAAATACTGTTGGTGCAAAGGACCTGATTTTGGTTTCTAGCACCCATATCAGGTGACTCATAACAACCTGTAACTCCAGCTCCAAGGATCTCATTCTCCTGGCCTCCTCAGACACCCATACAGACATTCTTTATACATGATTTAAAAAATAAGAAAGTAAAACCCTTTTTTTATTGCTTATTTTTATTTTGTGTATCTGGGCATTTTGCCCACATGTCTACACCATGTGCATGCCTAGTTCCTGAGAAAGCCAGAAAGAGGACATGGAATCCCCTGGAACTAGAGTTATAGATGATTGTGAGCCACCATGTAGATGCTGGTAATTGAACCTGGAACATCTCAAGAGCAGCCAGTGCTCTTAACCACTGAGCCACCACTCCAATCTCAAGAAAACAAATCTTTTAATAAAGTATGTTTAGTATATCTGGGTTCAGAATGTCGCATCTTAACAGACCCCATTTGAAATAGCACTCTTAAGTGTTGCAGCCAGGCTTTTCAGTCGCTCTCATCTCTCTGCTTTGTCTTCTGCTGTTTTTAGTGAAACCTTTGAGTTAGTATTTACAGAAAGAAGAACTTGAAATCATGCAACTTACTTTTATGTATGTATATAAAATTGTAGATGGTGCAGTGAGTTATACCTGAGTGCATTTGAAGCTTAGGGAGATATGCTTTGATCAGGACTTCCCATCTAGCCAGTTACATCCTTGGGGTGCAGTCATGCTCTTCCCCAGTAAAACTGTTTTCCCAGAACATTCTGTTATACTTGTGCTGGTGACAAAAGTGAGTGAGCTGCTTTTCTAGGATGCCCAGAGAGAAGGGACACATTGGATGGTCAAGACTTTGTGGAGCTAGCTGGTGAGCCTCTGTCCTCGTGTAAATGGTGCTGGTGCAGCGTTCCTACTCAGCACCTACTCTAGTGCCACAAATGTCCTGTCCTTCCCCCTTGGGCATACCTAATTGGGATTGTAGGCTGTGCTTGGACTTAGTGCGTCCCTACTACTTAGGATCTCTTGGCTGCATTACGAGGTGTTGTGCATTCTAATTGCATGTCTTCTCTCAGTTGCATAAAACAGTTCTTGTTTTGTTGTTACTAAATAGTATTTTAGTTATAGATACTATGCCACTGGAACTTAGAGTGCTTTCCATAATTGCATTATATTTATGTTTTCCTATTCAAAGCTTAGCGACAATCAAATAGGATCCTAGCTGTTACAGACCAGAATTAGTAGACATCCTTCTCTTTAGTCTTGGGCAGTCCTTGCTGAGTAGAAGCCTTCTGTAGGGGAATGTTTTGACCACTTCTAAGGTTATAATTTTGAGCAAAATTGCTTTGTTTTGTTATTACAGAGAAAATGCCACGTGTAAAAGCAGCTCAGGCTGGAAGACAGGGTCCTGCAAAGAGGCGCCTTGCAGAGCAGTTTGCTGCTGGGGAGATCATAACTGACATGTCTAAAAAAGAATGGAAACTAGGGCTGCCTATTGGCCAGGGCGGCTTTGGCTGCATATATCTTGGTAAGTGTATGATGATTACTAGTCATCAGTGTAAAGACTCAAATGTTTCTTATGAAATAGTTTCTCATTTAAGCTATTGCAAGATGCTGTTGATTATCTGCTTTGAGATTGTGTGGTTGATCATAAGATCACCTTTGCTATATAAACAGAAGATGGCTCATTTTATTATAGAAAGAAATTAAAATGCTATGATATTGTTACTGGTAAACACAATATCCTAAGAGTCTTAGGATTTCTACACAGTCTAAGTTATCTTGAGACTGGAAAGGTGTATCCATCCTTTTCCCTCCATATTAGACTTGACCTATGTTAGTTCTATTAGTTAGCATGGTTATCTTGGGATAGTTGGAGACCAAGTTAGAACCCTGAACTTCTGTGAGTTTACTGAATTATCAACATTAAAAATGGTTTACATGGGGCTGGAGAGATGGCTCATTGGTTCAGAGTCCTGACTGCTCTTCTAGAGGACCCAGGTTAAGTTCTCAGCATCTACATGACAGCTTACAACTGTCTGTAACTCCAGTTCTACAGAGCTTTTAGAAATTATTTATTTCTGGCACAGGCTAGAAGAAGGGGTTAGAGTTACATATGGTTGTGAGCGACCATGAATGATAGGAATCGAGCTCCAGTCCCCTCGAGTATCAGCCAGGACTTCTAACAATTGAGCCATCACTCTAGCCATAGAAGTTTCAGTTTAGAACAGTTTACATAAAATGAAATGTGTGGACGTTTTTTAAAACCCACAACTGTAAAGGTCTATAAAATGTAGCTACTTAAGTGGTTTTCTTTCAAGTAGTTACTATAAAATGAAAACTTAATTTTTGTCCCTTTCCAGCAACATCTGACTAGGAGTGTCACTATTACAGTGAAGGTTGACATCGTCTGGAAACGTGTTAGCATTGCCATTCTCGTACCCCACCTACCCATGGTTCAGAGACTGAGGAACGCCTGCGGAGCTGTTTGAACAGCTCTTTAGGTGGCTGGGTGCATACTGAGGTGTGAGAGCCATACTGGGCTGACCCTGCTTTACTGCTCTGCCCTTGGGCTCATGAAACAGCTTACAAACAGCACTTTGGTACCCTATCTTGTGTCCAAGCTTCTTGATGGAGATGTACTTGCCTTTGGAAAAGCATACGCTGCTTCTCTGGTTTGTTTAGAACCAGAGCTGTCCCAATGAAGTAGGCTGTATTTATGTAAGGTGCAAGTCCTCATAAACCATAAAAACGTAGCTGTTCATGAAATGATCACTTTGTTGTGATAAAATAACCTTGGGGGTGGGGAGTGTGTGACAGCAGACACTGCCATTGTAGTTCCTGATTTTAGAGGGTTCAGTCCATGCTGTTTGGCCCCACGCCCATGTGTTTCCATGTGTTTGGGCAGAGTGTCATGATGATAGGCTCATGTGACAGGAGAGTCTCCTCTGATGCACTGGAAGTAGAAGAAGGGCAGGGCTTACACATGTTTACTCCCTTTATCCTCTTTCATGATGCTCCCACACGTGAATACTTTTCTCTGTTGCAGGGTAAACCTCCTTGTTGACAGGGCATAGCTCTTGTCTTCTTTGTGTCTGGCATAGTGTGTGCATGTGTTGTGGAGAAACATTGTGTCTCTTCTCACTGGAGTGTGCAGTAGTACTGGGATGCTATCTTCATTTTCATGTTTGTTAAAGATTCTGAACCTGCCATGTTCCTAATTCAGCATCTAAGTGCTGTTCCCTGGGGCTGTTCTTAGGGAGCTCAGAGCTCTTCCTTCACTAAGTGAGTGTTTCTAGAAGCTGGTGCTTGTCCTGTATTTGAAGTGCTTTGGCTGCAACTCTTCTTTGTTTTTTTTTTTCTTGGTTTCCATTGCCTGTTTTCTCAGTCTGCCTATCTTCTGTTCCGAGGTGGGGGTGCCTTTGCAATCTGTCCTAGCATTTCTTTTCCCTCTCTGTTTGTTCCTGAGGAGATTTCTTCCAGTGTGAGGCTCTAAATAAATACTCTCTTCATTTAAGCTGTGCAGGAGACTGAACCTAGACCACACCTATACAGAGATGGATGTGCTATTCTACTGAACTAGATCCTCAACCTGATAGGTTGCATTTCTCAGCTAATCACTTAAGACTTTGAGACATATATGCAGTGGTGACTAAGATCTGCATCAGCAGCTTTGTGTTGTTATGGTCAGACACCCTAAGGGGAAGGATTTGCTTTGGCTCACAGACCTTGAGTCAGGAGTTGTGGCTCATCCATATGAGGGGAACCTGGTAGTGCAGGACTGCATAATGGAGGACAGCCATCCACAGTGCAGCAGACCAGGATGCAGAGATGTTGGTCTGAACTAGGGGGGCTATAACTGTCAGAGGTCCTCAGCCAGTAACCTACTTCCTGTTCAAGGTTTGCTGCCTCTCAAGGGTACCATCAGATGAGCATAAGTGTTCAAAATACAAGTCTGGGGACATTTTAGATTCAAACCATAGCAACATCTGAACTTGGATTAGCAGGTGTCCCAAACAAGATACCCCAAAGCACTCTCCTGTATTTCTCCATTTGCAGCTTTTGATGCAGTTTTGTGCCCAAATCCTAGAAGTGCCTCATCCTCTGCATCTAGTCCATCGAGGTCCTGTTAGTCTATGATCTTTTGAGTCTATGATCAGTCTGCTAGCTCTACCTTGGTGGGCTCATGCAGTTGTCAGAGTACACTCTGCCCCACCCATTATACTATCAAAATATCTTCTTTGCTCTGCCTGCATTCCTGGCATGCATGCACATAGTTTTCCCAAGCAGCCCCATCAAAGTTGGGTTATGCTAGTCCTTTTGACAAAAGCTTGGAGGCTTCTTGTCTCTGTTACAGCAGCAGTCCTAACCTTGACATTGTCTGTTAAGCCCTTCATGTTTGATCCCTGCTGCTTTTTAATGGGTATTCTGCCCTTTTTGTATCATGGTCTTTCTCTGTCCATTGGTCTCCTGGCTTTACAAATGCTTGTACCACTCCCATATGGGGGCCTTTGGTGCTAGTACATATAGAATGCTCTTTCTGTGAATTCCTGTGGCTTAAACTGTTTCATGGTTTAGCGATACCCCAGGCTCTTCTTAACACACTGCAACACTGCCTACCTCCTTCACTGTTTAAAATTTCCATTTCTCCTATCACATCAAACATGCTTTATATTTTATGTGATGTTTGTGTTTTACTGCTCAACTGGCAGCCAGAAGAACTGTTTTTTTTTCCCCTGTCCACTTGCAAATTACCCCCCTCCTTTTTTTTGGAGATAGGGTTCTGTGTAACAACTCTGGCTGTCCTACAACTCACTGTGTAGACCAGGCTGGCCTCAAACTTACAGAGATCCACCTGCCTCTGCTGCCCGAGTTCTGGGATTAAAGGAATATGCCACCACCGCACAGCTGGAAATTCCCATTTCTTAGAAAATGTCACAGTGTAGGTATTTGTTGATGAGTTTGGAAAGGCTTCCCGTTTTGCATGGCGGTGCCCCAAGTGTTGCTCTGTATAACCAGTGTCTGGGGTCAGTACCTCTGCTTCCGGCTGTTCTTTCCTAAAGGGCTGTATATATAGCTTGTTAGACCCTGGGCTTTCACTAGTCTGCATCCTCCAGGGATTCACTGTACATCAACATACCAATGACCAGAGGACTTCTGTATAAAAGAAATAGTCTTAACTTTGTATAACAGCTGATCAAATAGAAGAAACCAAAAATTACTAGATAACATTCTACACATAAAAAAGTCTTTGACTAGGTGCAATGTTGTAATGATGCTGGGAAATGCCATTTGGGGACTAGGATTCACCCCTTCACAGGGGTGCAAGGCTATAGGCCTATGTGTCTGTCATTTGCTGTCTATGTAACACTGCTTGTTCTAATGTGAATGTCTCACTCTTTAAACAGCGGACACAAATTCTTCCAAACCAGTTGGCAGTGACGCACCCTGTGTTGTGAAAGTGGTAAGAAAATACTGCTCATTTTTTCTTTTATCAGTGTAAGTTGGTATTTATTTTGTAAAACCTCTTTTTTGATGACTAGAATTAGTTAAACCATAAGGTTTTGCATTGTTAATTATGTTTCATAAATATTTAATGAGGTACATAAGTAGTTTTATAGTTTTAAGTAACTTGAGTTCAGAGTTTTCAGCTCCCCTGAACTAGAGGGGCACAGTTTGAGGGTATGTGGGAAATGACAGAGGTCTGCTGTGGTGGAAGTATCTGTTTTAGCTGTTTATACCAGGCAGGCACGTTTTATATTTATATCCTGGAACATCATGCTAAGCTGATTATTATTTTTGTATTTTGTCCTGGGCATTTTTTTTTAATCCATCCATCCCTCTATCTGTCTTTCCGTCTTTCTGTCCATTCATTCATCCATCCGTATATTTATTTATTTTGCCTGCTGTCAGTTTTATTCCCTTCCATGTTCATTTTAAGTAGTTGTGATTCTCTCCCCTGGGGTGGCAGGGCCTTCTTTGCTGTTCTCATGCTGCAGTTGGTTGCATGTGCAGGGATTGGCAGCGCCTCACTGGACACTGAGTAACTAGGCCAGTTACAGACTGGAGAACTGAGGCATCTTTATATTTAATCACCATTTTTGTTTTCTCCACACTTAGACATTGTTCTGCTCAGCAGAGCTTGTAGTTCCCCCCACCCCATATTTGATACATGTGTAGACCCTTGTTAAATAGAACCAGCAGAGGGGGTTGTGGAGAGCTGAGTGCCCATTCCCTGTCACCTTTTTTTT
>LOEQ01000448.1:554559-571154 GCA_001685075.1 Bramus lutescens | reverse complement strand
AGATCTGCCTGCCTCTGCCTCCCAAGTGCTGGGATTAAAGGCGTGTGCACCACCTCCGCCCGGCTATTTCTGTACTTTTTGAGTGCTACATGTGGGTTGATTTTTGTCTTTAATTTGGCACTTGGAAATTTATAGGTATACTTGGTAGACTATGGACTTGCTTATCGGTACTGCCCAGATGGAGTTCATAAAGAGTACAAAGAAGATCCCAAAAGATGCCATGATGGCACACTGGAGTTCACCAGCATCGATGCGCACAATGGCGTGGGTATGTCCACAGTGGCCTGTTGTGTCCACAGTAGCTTGCCATGTCTACAGTGACCTGGTGTGTCCACCATGGTCTGTACTGATGTTTCCTTCTGAATTTCTATACTTAATTATGCTAAGTAAATAAGTAGACTGATAAGAATACTGGAAGAAGCAGAGTGGGATGAGAAAGAGGGCAAAGGTTTGGCTCCTACAGTGGGGTAAGGCCCTTGTGCATGCCCCTGCCCTTCAGGGATAACTGGATCTTTGGGTTCCCATAGCTCACCTCTGTGCGACTTTGTTTTCTACATCTTGGTTTCTTATGTACTACGCCTCTATGGCGAGTAGCTTTTGTGTAAGCTAGCTTAGTCCGGTGTCTGTGTCTTTGCTGTGGTGGACCTCATAGTATTTAAAGTGTCAACATTCTAATAGCTTCCGGTCTCCCAAAGATAGCAGTGCATGTGAGGTGCTTTCAGACTTGTATTTCCTAGACAGTAGTAGCAGTGTGAAACCTTAAGTTTTCTCAGTGTGGATTTTAAGTTAGTTTGGGTTAAGTAAGTTTAAGTAAGTTGGGTTATTAGTTGTAGATAAAGATTTCTTTTATACAGACCAATGTTCAATGTCTTTATTACATTCAGACAAATGTTTTTGCCAAAAGGTAGACTTGAGTGGACTGCTCTGTCTTTCTGGAAAGCTATTGTATTCTGCTTGATCTTGTTGTGTTTGTAGCCCCATCACGACGTGGTGATTTGGAAATACTTGGTTATTGCATGATCCAGTGGCTCAGTGGCTGTCTTCCTTGGGAGGATAATTTGAAAGATCCCAACTACGTTAGAGATTCTAAAATTAGGTAAGAGACATCTTACATTATTTTGGGTTGGGTGGTGATAGGGCAGAGGATTTTAGTCAGAATTTCCTGACAAGACCTATTGGTGTTTTTTTCTAGATTATTTTATTTTATTTTGCTTTATTTCATTTTTTTAGACAGTGCTTTGCTGAGCAGCCCTCCTGCCTCAGCCTCTTGAATGTTGCTGTTCTAGGCATGTCACAGTCACCATACCCAGCTCAGTGATGTTTAAAGTAGAAGGTGTTGGTGAGGTAGCAGGGCTCTTTGAACTTTGCTGTTTTTCTTGGAAGTACTGCCTGCTGTGCTCTCCTGGTAGGGGACTGAGCTCAGAATGGCAGCGTCACTAAGTATTCCTTCCTTCCTCAACAGATACAGGGACAATGTCGCAGCTTTGATGGAGAAGTGCTTTCCTGAGAAGAACAAGCCAGGTAGGGAAGGTTTGCATAGACCTTCACAGATCTTTTAGTTTCTGGAAGGAAAAATCCCTCAGCCTGTGAGCCTGGGCATTTTAGGACGTTACTGTTGTTGGAGGTGCACCTTCTTTCCAAATGCAACTTTGCACGGTGAGCCGGTCAGCAAGCTGGTCAGTGAGCTTTGGAGCCTCATATGGTTACCCTTGGCTTTCATCAGGGGAAGCACGTTTTGTTCGCTTAGCCAGTGTTTATGGAGGTTGTGCCAGAGATTGCTGTCAGTGCAGGCTACATCTTACCTCTTCCCTCAGGATGCTGGCACTCTTGCTGCAGCTAAGTACACAACAGTGATTTTTACATATTAGCACATTATGTTGTTAGTCCTCTGGAGAATAAGAAGACAGGCAATGGAATTGGGAATGTAGAGATGGCACAGAGAGTAGGAAAGAGAGTTTAAATTTTGAGCAGCATGGCCAAGGACAGCCTTGTGGATGGGACACTGCAGCATTGTAGGGAGGAGGTGAAGAAGTAGCTGTGTGGAGGTTGGGAGACTGCTCTAGAGGATGTGAGGACTGTCCTTTTTGGTCATCATGAGGTCACTGGTTTTTACTTTGATCAAGAGTCTACAGCTCAAAATAGACGGGATGCCAATGGCTTTACTTTTTAGAGCCTTGGTTCTCAACCTTCCTAATGCTATGATACTTTAATACACCTCATGTTATGGTGACCCCAGCCATAAAATTATTTGCATGGCTACTTCATATCCATATTTTTGCTGCAGTTATGAATCATAATGTAAATATCTGCTATGTAGGATGGTCTTAGGCAACCCATGTGAAAAGGTCATTTGGACCTCCCCCCAAGGGGTTGTGGCCCACAGGTTGAGAACCACTATTCTAGAGACAAGACCCACCTCTAGGTCCTGGTTGACTGGGGATTACTCTGCAGTGTGTCCTTCTGTTACCATCCATTTCTGTCCTCAGTCTTGGGCTGAGTGCACTAAGGCTTCTGTTGTATGTGTGTCTGTGTGGTGCTTTCTTATATCTACATTCCATTGTTTACGTATGCCACTGCATATCTGGGTATTGTCTGCTGCATGGGACCGATTTCCCATACAGACTGCCTGGGGTTCAGTTTGACTATGTGTGAGAAGGGTCATATTCAGTTGACTTTGTATCCTATCTTAAAGACTTCCTTTATCTTCTGGTGTTTCTTTTGTCAGAACTCTTGTGTGGACTCAGTTCTTCGAATTGTTCGTTTTGTCTCGTCTTCATCCGTACTTATTAGATACTGCAATTTTCTCTTTGGTTTTGTTGCCTGGCAGTATCTGGTGGTTTAAGTAATTAAGTGTTGTTGTTGTTGTTTTTTAAACCCAGCTTTCTTTTTTTTTCAATAAAGAATTTTTTTACTGGTATACACTTTTAATCCCAACACTTGTGAGGCAGTAGCAGGCAAATCTCTGAGTTCAAGGCCAGCCTGGTCTACAGAGTGAGTTCCAGGAGAACCAGGACTACACAGAGAAACTGTCTCAAAAAAAAAAATGTGTACTTGGATTTTTTTCTCTGTCTAAATACCACAGGTATGCCTAGTGCCTGCAGAGACCAATAGAGGGCATTGAATCTCCTAGAACCAGAGTTATAGATGGTTGTGAGTCACTATGTGGGTGTTGGGAATGGAACCCACATCCTTGGAGGAGCAGCCAGTGCTTTTACCTGCTGAGCTGTCTCTCTAGCCCCTTGACTTTGATCTTGACTGCATTTCTGTTAAAGTTTTCACATCACTGTCAGTCCCCTCATGTTTGCTGAGCTTCAGAGTGAGTCTGCTGTGATTTGAAGAGCCACTGCCTTTGTAATCCTGTCTTCCAGCCCACTGTGGTGGCTCTTCCATTAAATTCCTCCTTAAATTCTGGTTGTATTTTGGTCTCCACAGAAATCTTTCTGTCATCACAGTCACATTGGGTAACTGATTTTTTTTTTGTTCTATGTTAAGTATTCTGGTTTGAACATTTCATTTCCAAGTTCTAACAGTATATAAGAATAGGGCAGATTTTATGTATTTTTACCCTGTATTCTGTACTGTGCTGTAGGAATTTTGCTTTGTTGTTTCCTTCCCTTTCCTTCCATCCCTTTGTGCCAGTACTTGGTTCCTCTGTGTAGCCCTGGCTGGCCTTGAACTTGTGCTTTTCCTGCCTCAGCTTCCTGAAAGCTAGGATTATAAGTTTGCATACCAAATCCTTTTCTTTTCATAGACCTTGATGCAAGCCCAGCCATGCTGTTTGCTCCTGAAGGTGCTCTGACGCCCTTTGACCTACTTTCTTGCCTTTAGATGCCAGCTAAAGCAAACTTGGCTCTTGTGTTCTGCGTAGACGGTGGTCAAGGTGGAGTTCTCTGCCTCTCATCTAAAACAGAAGCTTTTGGTTATTTTGCCAGACATACTAATGTTTGTTTCAGGAGTTTTAAAAATATATTTTTATTAAGTTTTCATATAGTGTGTTTTGACCATACTGTCTTGGGTGTTTCAGATTTCTTTTTTTCTTGTTAAGATAGTAGAGATTTGAGACCACCCCGATGCCCCTGCTGTCCAGAATAGAGCCTGGCATACAGTGGCACTTACATAGTTAAACTAGTAGTTATATGTGCATCTATGCATGGATACTGCTCTGGCAAAAGAGCATCATATATTGATGTTGAATAGAGGGAAGACTGAAAAGATGTTGGTTTGAGCTGGGAGGATAAGATTTCCAGTGACACACACCAGAGAGATTGATGGGGTGCAGGTTTTTTTTTTTTTTGTGTGTGTGTGTGTGTTTTGAACTCGGTCAGGAGTTGGGGTTTGTGGTAGTGGTTGTGTGATCAAGGCTCAGATGATGAAGCAGTGGATGCCTATGTGTGTCAAGGGAAATTCTTTGTGAGGGGCCGAACCTGCCAGGTAGGTTTCTTCTCATGCAGAAACCCAGGCCTCTCTGGCCCTGTCTTGTGCTTTTGAATCTGCTCTCGGGCTCTGATTCTCACCTCATAGCGTACAACTTTTCATTGCAGGACTGATAGCTTCTGGGGTCACTGCAGCTCAGGACAAACTACTTTCTGAATTCCTTTATATTTACATTTTATGTGTGTTTGAATATGTTCTCTTATTGTCTCTTATGGTTGCAGAAATGTCTTTTACATTGTATCTCAAAATATGCTGTTTTACTTACCTGTTAATTTTGGACTTAAAAGCATACTTTGCACTGAGCTTTGATTGAGAACAAGGTTTCTATTTTAACATGTTGCCCACTTGTATTGTAATTTTACATTGGCCATGGACTGTTTTCTTAGGAATGAGACAGACATACTGGGTTTGTGACTAAAAGTGATAAAATGTGTCATTGTTTTAGGTGAAATTGCTAAGTACATGGAAACTGTGAAATTACTGGACTACACTGAAAAACCTCTTTATCAAAATTTACGTGACATTCTTTCACAAGGACTAAAAGCTATAGGAAGTAAAGATGATGGTAAACTGGATTTTAGTGCTGTGGAGAACGGAAGTATGAAGACAAAGCCAGCTTCAAAGGTGAGTCTGGGTATTCTTTGGATTCATTTTAATAGGCATTGAAGGCAGGGTTGCAGGTGAAGGGTTTGCTGCCATGTTGGGGGCAGCTTGACAGCAGAGCAGGTGCAGAGCACTGGGGACAGGAGGACATGGAGTTCTTACATCATTACAAGGGCAGGTTACTAAATGTCTGAACCACCTCACTTGGGATCTGAGGACAGGTGTTGATGGGGCACTGAAGCTTGAATAGAGGAGTTCTTTTCTGCTGGGTGACTTTTAGTCTTGCCTCAGTTTCTCTTTGTTTATGGATATGGTGAAAATGTCTCTGAAAGTTGGCAAATGGCTTGGTTTGGCATGCCTTCAAACATGAATGGGATCTTTAAAGGAGTGTTGGGTTTATCTGCATTCAAGGGATTCAGCTGTTAGCAAAGAAAACTAAGAAGTAATGGCCAGTTGTGTGGAAGAGCTGCTGGTGCCTTTAGTGAGAACTGGGATTGGCATATAAAATGAGAAAAGATAGTTTTGTTGTTGTTGGTTTTTTTTTTTTTTTAAGAAATTACAGAACACTCAGATTTGCCTGTGGCAAAATTATGAAGCTGCTTGGTAGTCATATAACTGAAATAAGTTCTTAGTTTGACTGGATTTTCATCTTTTTGTTTGTAAAACGAAGTGGAGCAGACAAGGGGTGCTTCGTTTGCTTTGTCACCCCACCCCTGCCACTGTTTACTAGAGGGTGAACCTGGGGTTCCATGCACACTATGTATATACTCCTACAGGGCTGTATCACTGTTGATTTTTTTTTCTAGAGGCTTTCACTAACTGCTCAGGCTGGCCTGAACTCACTGTGTAGTCCAGGTTGGCTTTAAACTTGGAGTCTCCCTGCCTCAGCCTTGCCAGTGTTATAATTGCAGATGCGGTCTCCCATGGTGAATTGCTGGTTGATCTGCACTTACTGGAAAGCCTCTTGGGTCCCCACAGTGTTGCAGTGACTCTCAGGTCACCATGACTTGTCTATTCTGGACACCTGCTATCCAGTGAGTGCCTACCTAGTGGTTCTCTTGCTAATGCTGACTTCATGATTACATCTGCTAGTGAGGGTCCTTTAATGTCACTCTCTAGAATTGACTTTGCTAATTGGGGTCCTTTCACTTGCATGTAAATGTTAGAGTCAGAGTATTCTCACAAAAACAAGTGTGAGGTTTGATTGAGATTGCATGGATATGATGGGTCAGTTCTGGAAGAATGGCTGTCTTTGCAGCAGTCTCTTCCATGAACGGGGCTTACCTTAGCTTTCCTTCTGTGTTTTCTCACCTGCCTCTGTTGTGTCTCAATAGTTATTTAAAGAACACACATGAACAACACACACACACTCTCTGTCTCTCTCAGAGTGAGAGAGTGGGTGTCTAAAGGGTATGTGCGCACCTTGTGCAGGTTAAGAGGGCAGCTTGTGGGGGAGTTTTGTTCATTCTTCCACCATGTTTTGGGAATTGGACACAGATCATCAGGTTTGGTGGCAAGTGCCTGTACCCTCAAGCCAGCTCATTGGTTCCCTCCATGTGCCCTTTGTGGTTTTCTGCTGTGGAGACCATACACATCTTCCATGTATAATTTGTCTCAGCGGTTTAATTATTTCTTTGTGTCTGGTAATTCCCAACCTTCCCTTCATGCCATTCAGTTGTCCTCTAGATTTGGCTGTTTTTAATACATAAATACTGTAATGGTTATTGTTCTATTTGTTTAGCCGGACATTTTCTTTTTTCTTTTTCTCTTCTCTTGCCTCTTTTGATTCATTCTCCCTATATAGCTCAGGTTGTATTCAATCTAGTTCTTCCTGCCTCAGCCCTCTACGTCCTGAGATTATAATCATGTAGTATCAAACCGAAACTGCTTTTGCTTTTAAAAATAATTTCAATGGGGTTAGAGAGATGACTCAGTAGTTAAGAGCACCCACTTGAGCAGGGACCCAAGTTTGTTTCCCAGAACTTATGCTTGGCAGCACATAACTGTCTATAACTCTAGCTCTAGGAGCATCCACGCCTCCAGCCTCTGTGAGTACCTACTTTTCTCTGTGTGTGTGTGTGTGTGTGTGTGTGTGTGTGCACGCGCGCACACACCTAATAAAAATAAATCTGTAAAAACTTTCCATTAGCTTTTAAAATCCCTTTTTAATTGTCGAATAGATTTATAAATTTTTGGGTTTTTTTTTTAACCACTGAGTCATCTCTCCAACCTCTTATTTTCTCCGTTTGCCTTTGGTGTGTAACTTGCTGGTGTGACTTTTCTCTTGATTGTACTTATATTGAGTGGGGAAAGCTCTGCCTGGATTTCTGGATTATTGTGTTTGTGTATCTGACTTTTATATCTTACAAAGCTGTTTTTTTTTCCTCATAGTTTGGGATTTGAGCTCAGTATTGTTAATCACATTACCTACTGTTTGAGAACCTGTGCTGTCAGACCTATGTTGTGTTTTTCCTTACTAGGTGCCTTAGTTCTCTCCCTAGTTAAAGGGGTGAGCTCTTGAGTTATTGCTTGGGTCTTGGTAAATCTGCCATAAAAGCAAGATCTGGTCTTTGACTTTTGCTCTGTGTGTCTCTTATTTTCTCTTTTGACACCTGTTCTGGTGACTCATACGTAATGAATGCTTTTGCTTCTGCTATCAGGCCTTGCTCTTGGTGGGCCACTGTGGAGGGTGTGTCTCCTTTGCAGAGGGGCTTTAAATGTACAGGCCCCCTCTTCACCCCTATTTCCCCTACCTGGCCAGCACTTTATTTTTTCATTTTGGTTTTTCGAGACAGGGTTTCTCTGTGTATCTCTGACTGTCCTAGAACTAACGCTATAGACCAGGCTGGTCTCAAACTCACAGATCATCTTGGCCTCTACCTCAAGTGCCTCTGGTACTGAGTGCCACTACCACCCAGCTGCACTTTCTGATTGGGGCTTACTGGTGCAGGTTTTCAGAAAGGTGTCCCCAGTGTGGTTCAGTGGTGAGTAGTACCACCCCTCGCTTCCTGGATGTGCCTCCATTCTTGGTCACTGCTTTCAGCAGCTGTTTGTAAAGTGGTGCCTTGGTGCCATAGTGCTTGTGGCAGAAATGCCCTAAATGGTTGTTTTGGGTTCATTTTTTCAGGTTTTAGACAGGAAGAAGCTGTGGATTCTTGTCTCCCAAATGTCTTCACCCTTATTTTCTAACACATTTTAACTTGTTTGTGTGTGAACATTTAGACTTAATTAGAAACTGTATCCATCCCCCCATAAGAGGAATGTCTCCCTACAGCCCATGTCTCAGGTTGTTAATGCAAGTATCCTGTTGTTTCTTTGTGTGCTCCTTGTCCTTGGTGCTGTGGAATTCCTGAGTTTTATATTTCTGTTGGTATTTTTTATTGTTACTGTGTCTTTTCTCTTGAAGTCATTTTTTAGAATATGCGCTCAAATAAGTTTTTTTTTGTTTTAAAGAGAGCTATAAATGGTAAACTTTATGAATCCACAGTTTCCAAAAGTGGTGCTATTTGTTCCACTGAAAGAGTAATTTGGCCAAAGACACTGCTGTGTTATCCCTCAGCTTCCAGTTTGGTTAATTTTGTTTGTTACTAGATTTCTGCCCCCCATCCCCCAGATTTGAGGCCTCTTGCTTTTTATTCTGCCCCGTCATCATGCTTTTTCCTACAGAATGTGTGTGTGTGTGTGTGTGTGTATGGGTGTGTTTGTTAGTTTAAACCTCATGTATGCTTGGTACTTGGTGAACCCTTGTGTAAAGATGTAACACTCATCTTGGAACTTGAGAATTCATCTTTGTAAGCATGCAGGTACACCCCCCCCCACACCTCCCAGTCCCCCGTCTTTGCTGGTATCTGGGAGAGCTGGAATCTAGCTTTCCTTTTTCACATCAAACTTTTGCACATTTTCTTCTCTCGGTGAAACTGCTCTCTGGACTTCTAGCTCACTCATCTCATTTGCTCTACTTTTCAGTCATATTTTAGGGGAAATGGTGTTTTTCTTTGTGTCATGTTATTCTTTTTCATTAACTTAATTTATTCTTTAACACTGTAACATGTATACATATGCATACTGACGTTTCACCCTACCCTGTCCAAACTTCTTCCACCCCATCTCCTTCTTCCTTCAGATAAATCTCTCTCTCATCCCTGTCATTTGTTTTGTGACCCACTGAGTTTAACTAGGGCAGTCTGTGTGACCATATGTTTTGAGGTCTTTGGAGCTTGGTGGGGTCACCTGTTGGTGCACAGCTGAGGACGGTGACTCCCTTTCTCCCAGAATTTGTTGGTGGCCAATAGATCAGCAGGGATGGGTAAGGTCCAGTAGCCTCTCTCCTATCCATAACTGACTGTGTTACCAGTGTGATAGCCTTTTATGTCTCTTTATGGATAGGAATTGCTATTTTTAATGATTCTGAACATAGAAATTCTATGTGCTGCTTGGGCTTAGTGTCTCTTTTTTAGTTTTGTAACTTTTCATAGATTTTGTTCCTCACCCCAGTTGCCCATTTACCTGTTTAATGTTTTTCCTACAGTGTCTACTGCCACTGTGAGAGAATGAGAGAGATTGGTGACATGGGGGTGGGGGGAGGTCAGCTCTTCTGCGCTCATGCCCTCAGGACTGGCTCATCCGTGACTGACAACAGTGTCAGCCCCAGTATGCTGCTCAGGTGGGATTTGCTTTTTTACTGATCATCATGGAGACAGACAGCTATAGTGTGACCTTGTATCACATCTGCAGTGGGTGCCTTAGGGTTTTCTTCTTACTTGAGAGTCTTCAGAGTACTTGATGCTGGGAGTAAGTAATCCTTCAAGCTTCAGACTGTCAACTGGCTGCTTCAGAACCACCTTCCACCTACTTTCATATGGATAGTGTAGCCTTCACACGAGTCACTGTGGTATAGCTTGTAAGAGGGGGCTGGCAGCTCTGCTGGCCTTCCAAGTCCAATGACCTGAGCTTGAACTCCAGACCCATAGAACTGTGAGGGAGAGCATTAGCTCTATAGAGTTGTTCTCTGGCCTCCACATGTTCTTTGGTTGCATATGCACACATCCATCCACCCAGCCCCGCAATTACTAAATTCTTTGTGTGTGTGTGTGTGTGTGTGTGTGTGTGTGTGTGGCATCTCAGAAAAGGTACCCTGAGTGCCTAGGGCCATTCTGCTGACATCTATAGGGTAGTTTGCCTCAGAGAAGCTCAAGGCACTTAAAAAAACTCCTAGTGATTTTAGTCATAATATATTATAGATAATTAAGGCATAACTAGCTGCCTATTTTTGTCTTTTCCCATGAATTGTCCTTAAAACATCTTAAGTTTTTGACATTAATGGTACAAGTGATGGGGCCCTCCAAGGAAAGCATGAGTGACAAAGCTTCACATTAATTCCAGCATGGTAGAAAATATACAGGCATCAATCTCTAGAGCTCAGTTCATTGACTCTAGAGCACTTTAGTTTAAGTGACTATTAAGGCTGCTCATGCCAAAGTTAGTCCAGGAGAGCCCTTGCTGCAAAGGTTGCACATGTTGTCCTCAGATGTGCAGCCGAAGCCTTCCCGGCCTAAGTTGCTGCTTTACTAGGAAACTTCTGCAAGGAGTGTGTCTATAGGCTCTGGCTAGGTTTTCTGCTCACCTATTCATTAACTGTTTTTCTAATAAAATGAGTATCAAGAGGGCTCCTAAACAGCCTTTTCTCTGGGTCTTCAAGAGGCGAGCCAAAGGGGACACAAATATGCTCCAGAATAAGCAAGTGGGTGTTAAAGAGGATGCCTATCCTGTGATGCCCAGCACAGATAACTGCATCGGTAGTAGTTGCACAGTTAAATGGTTGCTGGTGATTTCTGGTATACCCTTTCAAGTGCTCATGGTAAACCCTTCCATGTAGGAACGAACACTGTGAATTTAAACATTTTCCCTTTTAAAACTCTCCTCCCTAAACTTGTTAATAGTTAGCAAAATTACTTGAATTGTATTTATTCTTCCTACCCCCAGAGCAGATTAAAATTGTTAGTAAGAGAATTAAATTTAGACAAATGTCTAAATTTAGATAAATAACTGGAAAATTGGGAGTTGGCCATGAAGGCATATTATATTATGCCTGCTTAAGAATGAATACTTCATAGAATGAAATTCCATGTATATAGGGTTATATGGAGCATCCATTTGTGGAACCTGGAAAGGATTTTTATACACAGTGTATGAAAAGGCAACCAGGTGTAGAGACTGAACGTGTGTATTTAATGCTTTCATAAAAACTGCAGTACTTTTCTATAATTCCCTCCTTTTGGGGGTGAGACTATGTCACTGTATAGCTCCAACTGGCCTGGAACTCATTATGTAGACCAGTCTGGTCCCCCACTCAACAAAAATCTGCCCTCCTTGAGTGCTGGGATTAAAGGTGTGTGGCATTATGTCAGATGGTTTTAATTTAATTTTATTTGTTTTCAGAAGAAGCTAGTCCCTGTGCTAGCTGCACAGTAGATGCTGTCTTCACTTGGGTAGAGGCTGGTGCTCTGGGGAAAGATGTTACAGTGTCCCTTACTCTTGCAGCGGTCATCGTCATTGCCCCACTTCAGACAACAAGCATTTTACTGTGTTCTAACAGTATTGGATGAGTCTTCAAATCATCCGGCGCTCTCAAAAAAGTCATTTGTTCATTTCCTAGCCTACTTCCCATTTTGAATTTCTTCTAACTGTGAATGATACTTTCTAATGTTTTCTTCAAATGTATCTTAATTATTTCGTTTCCACTTAAATAGTACAGCATTTGGCAGACCTAGGTAAGACTGAACTAATCTCTGCCATGGTTGCAGTAGTTGAATAGCTGCTGTGTGTGCAATCCATGTACAGTGCTTTGCTAAAGCTCAGCTAGGGTTAGGAATGGGTAGGACTGAGTCCCTACCCTGGAAGAGCATACAGAAGGAAATAGAGATGTGACAGTAACTTCTACAAGAGCACAGTTTGTGCATTCTTCCTCCTTGGAAACATACACAGTGGTTGACAATGGCTGTTCCCTACTCACCAGTCACATAAGGAGGAGCATCTGCCCGAGGACTGCAGTGGATTCTAGTCTCCTTGTTGCCCTGAGCTGAAAAACAAGGAGCACATTCTCCTTGGCTTTCCTGTGTCCCTCTCTTCATTTTTTCCCATCTCCTACTTTTTAACTGAATCTTGTAGGCTGCAGGTTCTGTGGCACACCATGTTTGCTGTTCCTCATGTCATTCTCTCCCAGTTGCTCTTAGTAACTAATGTCCCGTTGTAGTTGCTCTAGAGTAGAACAGTCTGAATGTGTGCATTTGCATGGTGACTTTACTGGGCTCTGACAACTAAGATGAGCTGGTTTTTGCATATTTGTGCCTGGAGATCTGTGGCTGCGAATTTTAGGCTGTATGTTCTTTGTTCTTAAAATGAAAATGATGCCTGTAGCAAGGGGAAGGGCACCCTGAGAGCATCACTTACTTGTTTGGAGATGGCCATGGGTCTGGATGGTGTTTTCTAAAGGCTGTTACATGCTCTTGCATATAATTTTCTAGAGCTTGACTTGAGCAGAGAATCGAATCAGTCTGTGGTTTTGCCTCTGAAGATTTTTGTTGTCCTTTTTGTTGAAACAGCTTTCTTGGTCTCCAGTCAGTGTTTAGACTATTAGTAAATTATCAGTCCAGTACATTCAGCTGATTTGTCTTCCTGTTTCTAAATTGGAAGTGAGAAGCAACTAATTAACTGAATTTTAACCTAGCATATCTGAACACTTTAAAAATATAATGTGTAGGGTGTATACTAATGTCCTTTGAGATAAACCTATTTTTTTAAGACCTTTTTCTATGTTGAATTAAAAGCAAACTCTATCCCATGTGTATTTTGTAAGCTGCCCTTGTGTGTCATACAGTATTTTGGTTTCATTTATAAATGCAAATAAAGGTACCTGCGAGACATTGTGGAGACTGTCAGAGAATCAGAGATTGGCACAGCCACTTGGGAAGCTTTTCATTTCGGATGGAACCCACACGCACACCCAAAGCGTAAGGATGCTGGCAGAAATACTCAGAAGAGAGCCCAGCAGCTTGTTGTTTGGGATTTTGTGTGTTGCCCTATGAATCATGTGCCATCCTTACAGTGTTAAGCTAGACTGACTTTGTTTATTTTGCTAACTGGTGATCTTTGGATCATGGGCCCTTTCTCCCCAGTCAGCATGTGCTGTCAGAAAAGTTGGGTAGGAGCTTCCTGACTGGTGTGTGGGTGAATGTGACCAACACCTTCCTGGATGCACAGGTGTTCCTTTCCTCAGCTGAATGCTGTCTGATTTTCATTCCTTGTAATTCACCTGTATGGAGATTAAGAAAGCTCATTTTTTATTAAATAAGCTTCAAAACAGATTGAATGTGCTAGGCTCTTCAGTCAGAAATACTGGCTAGCTCCCTTTATAATGAGCACTTCAAAACTACCCTCTAAAATCTGGAAACTGTTGTCTAGCCTATATGGAGCACAGAACAGTGCTGAAATATTCCTCCTTAATTTGGGTCTGAACGAACAAAAGTGTCTGTGTTTATCCCTGCCTAATGCATCACAAGTCTGCTGACACACTAACCTTGGAGTCTTGGCTGCCGTTAATCAGGCCTGTGAACCGGCAGGAAAGACGTACCTAACGCACTCCATCAGTGCACTTGCATATGGAGGCTCTCACAGGGGAGCTGCCCGTGCCAGCTGAGGGTTACCTGCCCACTGCAGTTATTGTATGTAATTATCGAGCCAATCTGTTCAGCCCAGCAGGGTTTAGATGGTAATCATGAAGCAACACTTTGGAAAAGAAAGATGTAAGGCATTCTCCCCTTCCCTCATCAGCTGTGTGAAGTTAGAACTGTTCTCATGGCTATGTTTAAGAAGCAGTACCTTCTTATACAAATCTCCTAAGTGAATGCCATTGAAAGTTCCTTAAGGTTTAATCAGGTTTTCATCGGTTACAGGCTAGGTTCCTCTGCATTCCTCCACAGCCACCTTATACATGCTTTAAAACAGTGGGATTGGTCGTGATGCACCTACAGCGGCTCTAAGCACTGAATATGAATCATGGTAGCTTGCGCACGTTGGCTTTGTTATCTAGGGCAGAACCTGTGGTTACCATTAGGGAAAGAATGCTGTGCTGTCAGTGAATATTATCTTCTGCAGTGTACACAAAATGGCCTGCAGCAAGGAACACTCTGAGATGAAGTTGAACTTAATTGCTAGACAGTGTAAGTGAGGACGTCCTGTTGCATCGTGCTGTGGAGTCTGGGACATGTCAGATGCATATCTAAATGATCCAGAATTACTTCAAGGAACTTAGAGAATCTTTGAATTGGAATTCGGACTGCTACACATTTTACTCTGGGCATACATAGGATAAGACTACGTGAAAAATGTGTTTTATATTTATTGCCAACATCCCTCTATAAATACGCTTATAGAGAGATGTTAACTAATTAAATGACTCAGCACAGAATTGGACCAGCTCAGTCTTGTAGAGTGTTTGAGAAGAGTGGAAGGCAAAGGAGTACAGACAGGCCCATTCTCCAGATGCCACAGCCAAGAACATGGAAGATGGAAGGACTTCTGAACGACTTCTAGGCCATCAGGAGAACTTGGTGCTTAGAATGTCACTCAGCAGTGTTTATGGCACTCAAGTATTTGCTAAGAAGCATTCTAAAGAAACACTGGTTCATGGACAGAATTTGCCATCAAATTTAGATTCTAGGTGTGAGGTGAGGTGTGTGTGTGTGTTTCTGTTTCTCAGGCTTGCAGCCTCTGCATCTTCCTTCATCCATGTTGTGAAGAAGTTTGAGTGTCACTGGACTGTGAAGGCAACAGCAAATCGCTAAGCATTTCATGTCCTGAAAGAATTTCTTCTTGATCAAGTGTGACTTAGTGGTAGACTAAAGCGTGGGAAGTTAGAGGTGGTGGAAGAAAAGATTCTCCACCCTGCTGACTGCTGGAGGCCTGTGTTCCAGATCCTTCTGTTAGGTTCTTCTGTTTGAGACTCTTACACTTAGATATGCTAATTTATGTCTATTTGCTTTTGTGGGCAGAAGACTACATCTCTCTCTTGTCTTTTAAACTTTCTTTCATGTGTAAGAAGCGGAAGAAAGAAGTAGAAGAAAGCACGGTGTGTAGTGTGGAAGACATGGAGTGCTCGGATACACAGGTGGAAGAGGCCATACAGACTCGTAAGTGAGGAGCACTGCTTAGTCCTTGCTTGTACAGCCCCAAGTTGTACTTCCTCCCACACGTCAGGCTAACCACGTGAGTCGTAGAATTTCCATTTGATTATAAACTGTCTTGTGGATAGGTTTTGTGTTGCACAGTGTGTATTGGAGCGTCTTTCATATACACATTATGCCACTTGCTCTTCACAGCAGTCGTGACTGGGACTTAGAAGGTAGAGACCAGAACTGCCTGTCAGGCCCACAGCTTTCCACTCCCTCACAGTGAGTCAGATACCTCATGGCTTGCTTGCGCCACAGTCTACTTCTCGGCAGCACATCCCAGCCAGTTAGGAAGTTTGGAAACTTCACTGTTTAGGGTAGTTATTGCAAAAGCAAAGATTTGAAGTTGCTTCTAGTTTTAGAGGCTGGCGCAGAAGGTGATGCCTGTAAAACCACAGTTAGAAATGGTTTCAGCAAAGGCAGCATCTGCACCTGCCAGCTAAGATGACTTGTCTGTGTGTTGGTGTCCCCGTGCAGTGCTTTTCTGGACTGAGTGCTTTTTAAAGATTTCCTTCCTCTTTCTCAACATTTTGTTTATTTGTTGGTCCTGGGGCATTTCTTAATTTCTGATGAATAGCCATGTTTTGGGCAAAAATGTCAGGATAGCATAAATGCCCTGCTGATTTAGGCCAGCACTGTATTTTGACAGTGGCTCTGGTACATGCTGGAAAGAAGCTTTTGAAAATCAGCCACCTTTATCCTGATTTTTTTTTTTAGCATTTAGTCCTTATATATTATGGATCCAGCATGGTCGGGTTCATCTGCATTTACCCAGAGAGTCCCAGGGATGTCAGGAGGGTGTCAGTTCACTCTGGAGGCCAAAGCTCTGCAGTAGTTCCTTTCCTTCTAATGCTGCCATCTCCCATTTGCTACTGTTTGTTTTTTACTGCCTCCTTCCCTGTCTTGTTCATTTTGTTACTAGGAAGTGAGGAGTCCCAAGGTGCAATACATGGAAGCATGTCTCAGCCAGAGGCGAGCTGCAGCAGCTCTGACAGTGAGTGGGAACAAACTGAGTAGTACTGATGAAGACGTTCAGTTCTTACCTTTGAACACACCCTCAAGCTTTAAAGCAGCCTTGTTTTTGCAGTTGATGCAAGCCTCATGTTGTAGTAGGCCAGACCAGGAGTCTGTCCAGGCGGGTCCCAGATGTGCCTGAGTCAGACAGACACTTTTAGCCTGTGGGTCGTTGGTGACCTGAATGCTGCTCGATAAACACAGAGGGTCTTTACTTTGATAGTGTATGACTTAAAATTCTCCATTTAACTTTGAACACTTCAATGCTGGCAGTTTTGATAGAAGAATATAGTAGCTGTTCACCAGGTGGTGGTGGTC
>LOEQ01000448.1:522898-544338 GCA_001685075.1 Bramus lutescens | reverse complement strand
ACATTTGAAATGCCATATTCTGTAGTCTTTGAAAGATATGAAGAATGCCTATCTAATTAAAATATATATATATTTAGAAAATATAACATGACAAGCTTGACTATTATCGATTATCCATTAATCTATATTTCCTAATTATACCTTATATTTTTAAATGAATTATATAATCATAATACCTTAATCAAGAGCAGAAATACATATACATATAGCAAAATTGATCTTAAATTTCTATCAATAAGGCAAAATTTATGCCAGTGCAAATTATTCATATCTATATCATATCCCCCTTTAAATGTAAAAGAATATTTATAAATTATATTTGGGAATATGGATGTAGTTATTTTTTTCAAATTTTTTTTTGTTGTATAAGGGCGCTGTTAATTAGGTCTTTTATGTGTGTCAGGTTTATCTCAGTTGGCAGTTGAGCAAAGTAATTTTTTGAAGGTGTTTATTGTAACTTTTTAGGAGGACGTGGTCTATCATCATATTGGAATAGAAGCAATCCATAGAATCTTATCCTTTATGAAAATAAAAGAAGAAATTCTTTTTTAAAGTATCATATCCTTAGATCCAAATTTTGGTGTTAAGATAGCTTTAGAACATATATGTTGGATCAGCTTAGTAGCCCATATAATGAAATGTCTTTCTGTATTTAGTTTTTTTATAGTTAAAAATTTTAAAGAAAATATAATAAAATATATAATCCAGACCCTCTGTGAATTTTTTATTTTTATGTGGCTAATTTTTTTATTTTTTTATCTATAATTATTTTTGTTTTTTTAAAGATTTTATCCTTTTTTAAAGGCAATAATTTTATTGTTTATTTTTTTTTAAGTCTATGTATAGTCATCCAACATTGTGACCCATTTAAAGGTCTTTTATGTTTGAATCTGTCCTATTGTGAATCTGTAATTTTTTATTATCCAGGAGCATTTTTGTTTTGTAGTTTTAAATTATTGAGTATTTAAGAATCCAAGCTGTGATATTTCTAGGTCAAAAACAGGAACTGTGGGCTTGCCCTGCCCAGTCCAAGATGGCGGAGCCACTTGTGCCTCTGATCCTTGTATATTGTATCTTTAGCATGGTGGAGCTGCTTGTGCCTCTGAGCTGTAGCATATAATGACCCCCTTTTAGGCAAATAACGAGTCTAGTTGTCATCAAATAAATAGTAACATTTTATTTTAAATGTTCCATCCAAAAGCTCTGTCTCCCGTAGAAGCCAGACAGAGATCATAATGGCGGCATAGCCCAGAAAATTGCTATTTTAAAATCATCATTTTTTAGTAGACCTGATCCCATTGCCTATCCAGGCAGGGGAAGAGCTGAGCCATGGGTATGGTTTCAGCTATTTTATTCCTGACCCCGAGTGGGCATAGAAACATCCGGACCCAGAAATGCATCATAACCAGAGTTTGCATCAGTGGCAGGGCCCAGGAAGCTGCATTTTAAAATGGTGTAGCTTTTTTGTTGTTGTTGTTTTTGTTAATCAGGAAATCTCTCTATAGCATGCCTTAGCAAACAGCAAAACGCTGTGTTAAACTCTGTTTTTTTGTGTGTGTTTAAAATTAAGCTCTCTCAGGTTTTATGTGGAGTTTGTTATGTTGGAGCGCCATTCTGTAGCTATCAAAAGGCCAAGACAGTTTATTAACCAATAAAAATAACATATAGACAGATGACCCTCCTATATCAATCGTCTAGCTCCCGTGTGCCACTCAACACATGCACACTGTGAGTGCAGAAATCCTTAGCAGATAATTAAAAGCTTATGAAAATATAATTTCCATACTACATAATTTGAAGAGACATTCAAGTATTTTTTAAGATGTGCATAGTTTTGGTTCAGAACCCCTGCTCCCCACTCCTAAGTTCCCAAATCAGGGATTTGAAACGCTCATGTATCCAGGTGCTGTAACCTACAAGGTGTACTTTCAATATGCCATGCAAAGTGTTAAAAAAAAAATCAGGTGGCTGAAATTACATCAAAATTGTGTCTGGGGCCCAGTCCCTGTAGATGTCAGAGAAACTACAGTCTGCAGAAACACAATTTGAGATCAAGAATCCTAAAACCCACTCTTCCCAGGGAACTGGTGGTGCACAGAGTGTTGAAGGGGCCAGGCTAAGTGAGCAGCTGCAGTAATGCCCAGTTGTCTGTTAGTGTAGCAAAATCGAGGGAAAATAGGAAACTTTAAGACGGGTGTCTTTTTTGGTGTTATTGTTGATAGCCCTATTTGAATGTGAAGTTCTGAGCACAAAAGAAGAGAGCCTTCTTTGGGGCTGCATTTACCGCTCTTGACGACTCCAGTTGTGTGTAAATATTAGAAAACAGCAGGGTCCTGCATCCCAAGAATCACTTGAGCTGTGCCACAAGACAAGTGTCCTTCCTGGCACTGTAGTCATACTATCCGGCTCTCCCGCTGTTTCTAATCTGTGCGCACAGCCATGAAAAAACTGGACTGACATTTACAGGCACAGCAGGGAGACACTTGACTAGGGAATGTTAAAGACTCCAGTACCTCCATTCAAAGTGGCCACCGCACATGCAATAAATCTTCACAGGAGAGCTGGGCGGTACTCAGCTGATGCCATAACGAGGAGATCTGTAATGAAGCAAAGGAGCATGGCATCTCCTTGGCTCAGCTTCTGAGCATCCCGTATTTATTGTTGCCTTTATTTAGACCTAGATATTACAGGGAGATGGAGTCTGTGGAGGTGAAGGAGCTCTTTCCTTTGCACTGTGCTTTTTGGAGGGTCTCTTATTCTGGCCTTACTCCTTCATCCACTGGAGTTGTGCAGGATTGTTCCTCAGTCACAGCATTTGCTCCAAAAGAGGAAGTGTTCCTGAAACAGGCTGGAACCTGTGTGGAAAGAGGTCAGCTGCCTTCATACTCGTTTCACAGGCCTTCCTCCCTGTCTGGTGTCAGCAAGCTGCCAGATTTGTATGCCGTAATACCAGGAATGCAATTAGGTTTGCAGCTCAGTGTCTGGTTGACTTCTCAGTTAAAAGTCTCTTTCCCTATGGGAATAAGACTAGACAGACTGTCATTTGCTGTTCCTAATTCTGCTTAGCATCATCACTGGGGCTTTTTTTTTTATTTTGTAATTAGCTATCTTGGTTGGCTCTTAAATTTTAATAGCCAATTGAAGCTGTGTTTTAGCCAAGTTCCATATCTAAATTGCATTCAGTCCATTAACAAAGTTGGTTAAAAGGCTATTAAAACTGAAGCCAATGTATGGTGCCTCGTGCTTGTATCTTCACAGTAGCAGTTGCAGCCTAAAGGAATGTGCTCCCTTCCAACAAAGTTATGTGTGTGCTGGACTCCGCCTCCCCAGGGGAGAAGGTGGTCAACAAGATGTTTAGCGATTGGGCATACCCTGCCTGGTCCCTTTTCTTCTGCCCGAGGCTGCTTTTCAGGTTTGGATTGTTTGGTTGATGGTGATGGAGGGAGAAGGAAAGACACACTGAATCCTCCAAATTGAAATTGAGTTTTTGAAAAGTGAATAATTGAAATGATTTTTTTTCTCCTTTCAGCTGATCAAAATTATTAACAAAACCATCTGAGGCACCTTCTGGTAGTAGTGTAGTCTTGCTGGGTTCGCTCTGTGAAACATTCTGGCAGTCACTGAAAAAAAAAAAAAAGGAAAACTGTAGTGGAGCCAGCTCTTAGGCACAGAGCACTCATTGCCTAATTGACAGGCCCATTGTTAGAATCAGAAGGCTGGCGGAGCAGCCCCACCCTGCCACCTCGCTTTATCAGATTTTAGTTTCTATGTTGAGTCCTTCCTTTAATGTGTAACCTTGCTTTAGTTCTCTCGTCTCTGAGACACTCAGTTTCACAGATTTTCACAATTTGTGCTACAGACTGTCAAGAGAAATTAACCATACTGGGGCGTGTTGGGTTTACATCTCTTAATCACTGTGACCCTGGAAATGAAGATTCAGGGAGAAGCCAGGATGTGTCCTGCTCCTTGACTCAGCTCAATGTCTAAAGTCCTCCCTTAAGCTGCCCCATTTTGCCACTGTCATGTTTTCTGCCTCAAAAATAGGCAGATTAAAAACCCAGCTCGAAGTGATAGCATTTCCCTCCACACAGAAGGTTCTGGGGTTGTACCACACTGCTTTTGAAGCAGACAGATTTGCTCTGAGTTCTTACATCTCTGCACTCACTCTTAAAGTTAGCGCTGTTGTCCCGCTACTGAGTCCACTTCTGTGGCATTGAGGCCAATTGACAGCCTCAGTGGAAGTGGTTCTAGAGAAGCCCCTGTGTACATTTTCATGCCCCCCACCCCTGCTCCATGTGTGCTGGGGTCCTCGTATCTCCATCCCATTCCCTTTCACAGCCTTTGCCTGAGGGCTGAGGCAAGTGCGTAAGAGATGCTCCTGTCCGTGCAGTACTGCCAGAGCTGCAGGGCTCTGCTGACTTTTGCACTGTACCAGACCCTGGGAGAAAAGACAGAAGGGCCTACTTTATTCACCCAGATCAATGCAGTGAAACCAGCACAGTGAGAATATGTGTGAAACATGAATCGGCCTTGAGTAAAGTAGAACTGGCTTCGAAAGTCAGGCCAGTGAAGGTTGGAGAATATAGCAGTTATCCCATATGGCTGCTTTACATGCAGAAGGTCTGGATTTGAGCCCCCCATGGAGCCATGGTTATAAAACAAACTCTTGTTATTTTTAAAGTACCCTGGATGAAAACAAGAATGTGAGGGTTTTGTTTGTTTGTTTGTTTGTTTTTGCTTTTTTGTCAGGAATGGTGATATGGTGATGCATGCATTTAGTCCAAGCATTTAGGAGGCATAGGCATGTGGATCTCTCTGAGTTCGGTGCTAACCTGGTCTGCATTAGTAGTTCCAGGATAGCCAGAACTACATAATAGAGACCTTGTCTTGAGAAAACAAACAGAAAATCAGACTATACCCCTCTGAGAGGTCAGGTGGGATGGCTCCTGTGTGAATCAAGACAGGCTCCTGGAGGGCCCCCTAGCTGTTGACTGGCCCCAATGGGCTCTGGATGCACAGCCCTCCTCTGACATTGGGAGCTTTTTCTCTCAGTGACACGTGTGCTTGTGGTGCATGACAGAAAGATTGGGATCTAGGTGAGCAGCGGGAATTCCAAACCTCTAAGAACCTGGATAGAGAAAAATGCTGCTTATTGCGCTAAGAAAGGAAGAGAATTCCTGACCCAAATAAAATGTAACCGTGTCTATGCTATGGCAGCATGAGCCTGACAGAGCAGTTCAGTGGACTTCATGCTAAGTCGCTCACCTTCACCAGAGAAAGCTTGGGGCAGTGGCTTCCTGGAGTGGACTCAGGCCTGAGCGCAGACCCACAAGATCCCAGTGACCTGCTGCAGTTGCCACAGTGTCCCAGGCTGCTGGTCTCAGCCGGAGCCTGCCCATGCCTGCAGTGTTGGGTCACATTCCTGAGTCAGTGTGCTCTTCCTCAGTTTACCTGTCATCCCATGTGACTCGTCACCAGTTGCCTGAGGAATGGATATGTGGGAGGTGAACCCTTTTGAAGTCTTGCTGATGTCAAATGCCTTTGTTCTGCCTTTCCTCTTGACTGATAGTTTGACTCATAGAGGATTATAGATAGGAATTAAGTTTTCTTAAGAACTTTGCTGGCTCCATTACTGCTGTTTAACAAACTCAAAGTTGCTCTGGCTTCTATTCTGTGTGTGCCATTTCCCTCTGTGCTGTATGGCGGGCTGTCTTTTCCTGATTGTCTTCATTCTCATAGAGTGAGTTGGTGCGGGACTGTTTCCTGAGTCGTCCTGGAACTTCTGTTGAAATATCTTTTGACAGTTTCCCCTTTCCATTTCCTCTGTTCTCTCATGAAGTTCCAGAACATTCATTGTCTCCTCTCAGTTGCTGTACTGCCAAGGAGATTTTCTTAATGTTCTCTTCCAAATCTTTGGAATTAAAAAAAAAAACTATTATGTTTGTAATTTCCAGGAATTCTGTTTTCTAACTTAATTTTAAAAATATAATTCTGGTCTTAGTTTGTAGCTGCAGGCTTCTACATCCCCAGAGATTTTAATTGTAGTACATAAGTGCTTCCTGTCTCCATGTAGTTTATTTCATTTCATTTTATTTTTTATGCATTAGTGTTTGCCATGGGTGTCGGCCCTGGAACTGGAGTTACAGACAGTTGTGAGCTGCCATATGGGTGCTGGGAATTGAACCTGGGTTATGAGCAGTTAGTGCTCATAACCACTGAGCGCTCTCTCCTGCCCCTCCACATAGTTCTTTTATTATTATTTTTTTTAGTGGTTTGTGTGTGTGTATATGTATACTTGAAGCTGTCAGTTCTTTCCTTCTAATATGTAGACTCTAGGGATGGAACTCGAGTCCTCAGGCCTTGGTGGCAAGTGCCTTTAACCACAGAGCCATCTCTCCAGTTCCAAATGTGTTTCTTCAAGGGATGTCATTTGTCTTGGTTGTCTTTCACTGGGATGGCTTTCTCAGGTGCTCTGTGGCTGTGCAGGAATAAGCCATCAGCCAGGTCAGGTGACTGGAATTTGGAGTCTCTGTGAGGGGCGGTGTTTGGAGCTGTCACTTTCTTCAGCCTGGCTGGTGGTTTTTAGAAGAATTTAATCCAACCCGCTGTCTCCGGGAAACTGAGCCTGACACGAAGGTTTCCATGCAGTGCAGATGGCTTCCACATGAGGTCTCAGTGAGAAGAGAGGGGTTCTCTGAGGATGGGGCAAAGGCCAGTTGTCAGCAGATCACAGCTGAGAGCACCTTGCACTTGTGTTTCTCCAAAGTGCATCTCACAAGCTGGCCTTGGGGACCAGCATCCCTCCACTTCTGAGCTACACCAAGGGAGGTGCACAGTTCCTGGCAGGTGTGCCAGCCACCCCTAGAGAAGGAGGTAAAGAGTTGGCAGTCAGACTCAGGACGTCAGGGAAATTATGTCCTTGTGCCTGGGCAGGGATGGGAAGATTTGAAGTGCTGCCTCCCCTCCCTTTCTCGTCTCCTCTGGGACCATGAGCCCAGTCATTTGCCTGGAGAAGACTTCCTGGCTTTCTAGCAGAGGTTCAGCTCTCTGCTTCTGGGTGGGAGGTGCTGCAGGGCAGTGTTTGCAAGGAACTTCTGCTGCTGACTCAAAATCCTTTAGGCGTGAATGAGTCTATTCTGGGATTTTTCTTTGGTTCTGCTGAATGCTGTATTCTTGCCTCTGCCCCTGCCACTTAAAAGTCACTCTATCTGGAGGCTGAGGTGGTAGCCGGTCAGCAAAAATATTTGCTGTTCAAACCTTAGGACCTGCATTTGATCCCAGCAACTGTAAAAGACCAGGCGTGGTGGCATACACGTATGATTCCACCCTGGGTAGATCTATGGAGCTTCTGGCTAACCAGTGGAGATCCTGTCTCGGGAAAACAGCAAGGTGGGCGGCTTCTGAGGAACAACACTTGCAGTTGACTTGATCCTCACATGTGCACATGCACCCACACACATGTGCAGCACACGTTTCCTAAGCAGTATGCCTTATTCCTCCATTCTATTCTCTTTTAAAGCTGGTGATAGCTGCTTGAGAACCTTTGCTTTTCATAAGTTTGATGTGTCTACAAAGCCCTAGGGATTGTAATAGGAATAGTGTAAAAATTAACTGGTCCATTAAGGCGGAGTTGGTATTTTTCATATATGACTGACCTCATAATATATCTGTCCATTTGTTTCCAGTATCTTTGATTTCTTTCACTTGTTTTTAAGTTTAGGTAACAAGTCTTGTACTCACTTTATTAAGTATACACCTGTTTTATTTTCTTAATTGCTGTATTTAAAAAATTCAACTTCCACAGATCCTTGTTACATAAAATATAAATATATATGTCTAATGCATGATTCAGAATGCAGCTGCATGCCTGCAGTCCTAGCATTCTGGAGACTGAGGCCAGCCTGGTAAGATTGTACCTCAGTATGAAACAGTGACAGCTGAGGTATGTGTCTGTGTGTCTGTGTCTAATGTAGGTGTGTGTATGTGTTTGTCTCTTTGTTAAGGTGTGTGTATGTATGTGTTCCTGTGCTGATCTTGCATCTTATGACACTGATGATGTGTGTTGTTCTGTAAGCTTAGATGTTGAGTCCTTTCTTGTGGCCAGTGAGCTCTTCACTCTCCTGTGTCCACTTCTCAGTGCACCTGTATCTTTAGATGAATGGCTGCTCTGTGCTACCTTGTTCCCACCAGGTACCACTGCTATTTTGTGAAATGTAATACTGTTTCCTATTTTTAAAATAAAATTTCCCCTTTTCCCTCCTGAAACTAAAAGTTGTCTTACTAATTTTATTCTATGTTCTCCACATGTCATTGCCTATAGTTTCTGCACTGTGTCTATTATACCACCAGGCTCTTTCAGCATCCCCTCTCCCCCTTAACTGGAGACCTCCCTCCTAGGGCTGTTCTTTATGTTAGTTCAGCCTAATGTCAGGGAGTGCCAGGGCTCCTTCCCCTGCTCTCCAGCTGATGCTCCTCCCTTGGACGACCCCCCCCTCTNTCCCCTCCTTCTCCCTCTCCTTCTGCTTTTCACTAGCATGTACTCAAAAGTTTCTTTTAAAAGGTTCATAGCAAGATATTTATTGTTTGAAAATATTTTTATCTGTTTTTGCATATAGAAGCTTAGCTGGGTATAGAATCTGGGTGCAAATAATTCTTCAGTTTTTGAAATGGCCACCTCTCTATCTTCTGTGTAGCATTTCAAGTATAGCAAGATCTCATTCAGTCTTAACACCCCGGATAAGAGTGCTGTGATTTCCCAGTACTCTCGAGTGCCTTGCCCAATGCCGCACAGTTAATGAACTATCTAATAGTGTCTGAGCCTCCATTAACTACTACATGGAAAGGACTGGGTTTGACACAGTGAGCTGATTTAGAAGGATATACATCTCCCAGCTGTGAAGGAGGACAGGCCAGTGCTGTCACCTTCACAAAGTTCTCTTAAACTTTGATCATTGTTGCCGGATAAAATACTGGATGTTGCCTTAGTCCCTTTCTGCTTCTGTAACAAAACACCACAGACTTTGTAATTTATAAATAATAGAAATTCATTTCTCACAGTTCTAGAAGCTGGCACTACGAGGTTTGAAAGCTGGGAGAGTCTGTGTTGCATAACCATGTCCACTGCTTCAGCTGACAGAAGGGATAATGGTGTTCTCATGAGGCACAAAAGCAAAGTGCTGACGGGGCTCTAAGACCAGTTTGATAAGACATTTCATCCTTCCCCAAGAGTGGAGCCTTTGGGACTTAATCATCTCCCCAAAGGCCCAGCGTCTGAGTTCTCCTCACAATCCTGAAGGGCATGAACATTAGAAGCAAAGTGAGATCTGCATTTCAGATAAGCAGCAGATAGTTGTTTTTGTTTTTAAATCACAAATATGATCTGAATTTTGAGGACATGTTTCTACTGAAGCCATATTGCTTCATATGAAAGTGAGATTCAGCTGTGTTTAGAGTTATTCATCCACATCACATACTGGACTGCAAGGTTTGTGCTTGAGCCCAAGCTCCTCATGTTTTGGGCCCCAGAGATACAGCTCTACTGTGACACAATGAAGATGCTGCTTGAACTGGATACCAGCACAGTCTTCTCTTGTGATGGTCAGAGTCACTTTCTGTGACCTCTGACCTCTAGAGGGAATCCTCCTCTTTATCCATGAGCCTCCCCACTCCCCCAAGAATTTTAAGTTTAGAAACTTGTCACCTTGGCTGCATCCCCCCTCCACACAAACACACAGTTGCCTATTTTCTAGAGCAGATGGGAATACTCAGTGACCTCATTCACAGTTGTTCCCTGAAGGTTCTGAAAAGGATGGCAGAAGGAGCTCCTCCCTCTGATGCACAAACACCCAGTGAGAAGCACAGAGTTTGCCACTCCCAGGCACCCCAAACAAGCTGCCCTTCCCTAGAGTTGCCTCCTTGTTGTTGCAGGGGCCTTTCCATGACCCCAAAGCCTTTCTGTGATTCTCACCCACTTTCTGTTATTCTCTTTAGAGTCCAGCATTGTTTCCTCTGGGAAGCCTTACCTGATACCACCAATCTGGTGTCTCCTTATGCAAACAGCTCCTTTTGGGAACTAGGTGTCTGCATTTTCAGCAGGTCTGTAGAAATACTTGAAAGCTTTGTTTTCCAGCTTCATCCTTGATGCCCAGTGCCTAGAACACAATAGAACTGGATAAAGGAATTCTGAAGCGATTTTGAAAAGAATTATATTGCTTCAAAATGGGTTTGATCTTTTAACTATGAATGGAGGAAACTACCATTCCATCATGTTTCAAAATTTGGCTAAATAGTGAGAAGTCAACAAAATGTAATTTATCCAAATATTATGTGATACATGCCTCTGAACTGAATGGGTAGAATATATACTTTTTGAGCCTCCATCATGAAAATTCAAGGGCAAGGGGAAAACCCATGATTAGTCACATCAGTTAAGTATGAAATGAACACAAAGATTTAGATACTTAGGGCATGTTCCTGCTGATTTTTAAGACTGATTTATATGTAAGCATGGGCAGGGCTGGGGTCAACCTGGGCTCTGATGAGTTTAGCCTGCTCTGAGATTGCTTTGCTGTCACCAGCCTTGAGGGTGAGCCACTTAGAGGCATATTCTGTGCTTTTCAGTATCTTCTCAGTAATTAGGCAATTCTTATGTACGAGGTGGCTGACACCATGCACATCTACACCACTCTGACCTTTTTTCCATTTACCTGCAGCATGTGGTATTTTGGGAAGTGACTTTTCCTGGTGAGTGACAGTGTCACACTGTTCGCCAGCTCCTGCTGTCCCAGGTGCCCTTGGGAGCAAGGGCCCAGGACCTCACCAAGGCAACTCAATCTGCGATTCCAAGCCCAGAAATGCCAGGGCTCCTCTCGGATGCCCTGGGTGACTCTGTGGTTTTCCTCTCAATAGTTCACAGCATGTAATTCTGAGAACTAGTTTCCTCCTTGGGTGATGCCTCTGGGCAGGTGGGGGTGGTGGGGTGCCGGGTTCCCTTATGCATGAAGACAGGTACACAGAGCATGGAAGGAGAAGCCTGTGACTAGCTGGCTTAGAAACAGGCTCTTAGTCCCCGTCACCTGTCTAGTTTTCAAATTGTGCTTCTCTGTTGAAACTGATTCTGGGAATTTTTTTCATAGAGAATGCTTTGCCATTCTCTCCAGAGTTGGCTGTACTGAGTAACTGAGGAATAGACTTTCCTTTTGTTTATTTGTTTTTGTTTGTTGATTTTGCTCATTTGTTTATTATGTGTTTGTGTGTGTGTGTGTGTGTGTTTGTGCGCGCGCGTGCACCAGTTGTCTTGTCTTCCTTTGTCTCTGCCTTATTCCCTTGACCTTCTGTTGCCACTTCCCTTAGGCTGACTGGCCAGAGACCTTGCTGTCTCTACCCCTCAGGGCTGGATTCACAGGCACACACAGCCATACCCAGCTTTTATGGAGTGCCTAGGACTTGAACTCAGGATCTTATGTTTGAGTAGCCAGTTTCCTCACCTACTGAGCCGCCTCCCCAGTTCCTGAGGAGGCTTCAAATTTTTATTTTTAGTTATTTATTAAATTAATAATTTTTAATGAAATACTTTAATTGTGGATATGTGGTTGTTTCCCATCTCACTCTTTCAGAGCCTCAGCTTCCCCAATGTTGGGAAGGAGTCAGGAGGATTGCATTAGGTGAACAAATGACCGCTCATGGGTTTTAAAAACCCTCCAGTGTTGTTATCTTGGTTAAGTGCTGGCTTAATTTGTTACTCCTCTCTTTACCCTCCCTCCCCACAGGAAGGTTCTGTTTCCTGGGCCACATTGCTTTAGTTTGCCAATGTGTGGTTAGCATCTCCTGCCCGGTGCTCTGTGACATGTTTCAACTTCTTCCTTGTGTCTAGATGCCCACCAGTTCCACCTATGAATACCATGCCTTGAGAGCTCACGGTGTAACACCTGAATCTGCTCAACCTCTTATGCATGCTGTGTGGGCTGTGATACACTCACTACTTCTCTGACCCCTCAAAAGCATTGTCTCATCTCTCCAGGGCTAGAACTGCACAAATGGCGACTAGCTTAGGAGAATGTTGGGGGATGGTGGTGGCACATGCTAGGAGATGCCCAATGATTCGAGTGTGTGTGTACATGCCTGTGTGGTTCTGCCCACTTATGGAGCTGGGATTACAAGGTTTTTCTACCACACTCTTCATGATTCATGCTTTTAATACTGCTGCTGTGTGGAACAAGCTGGCATTGATAACTTGTAGGTGAACACTTAGAACACAAAATTGAAAACAAAAGCAAATATGGAGGCATTTTTGCTCAATGTCCTTACATTAGACTGTGCTGACATCAGAAGTGAGCACCTGGTTGTAACTAGGAAAGCCCTGGGAGTCGGCTGCCTGCATCCATGAGGAGCTGGGACGAAAAAGGCTTTGAGACTGAAATAAACCTTTGAAGGGCCCTGAAGGTTCATACAGTCCCAGGCTCCAGGAGGCTTAGCAGACACTGGTCTCCAACATCCCTCAACACATAAATCCCCTGTGCTAGCAACAAGGGACCCTTCCAGTAACTGTATCCTCAGTCAGGATCTCCTGTCTCTGGCCTGGCTAAGTACAACTGAGGCCAAGCCCAGCTAGCCACCATCATCCACAAGGACTATCCCTCCCAAGGAGCAGCTGCTGCAGAGACAGCTGCCCTGTGCACTGGGCAGTCAGACCTGCTTGTGCCAGCCCTACCCACTGAGTGAGGTCCTGCCTCCAGATATCCGTGACAGCACGTAGAGCTGGATTAAGTTGTTAAACTCGTTTGCTGTGTTTCCCTTTCCCTGGGGTGTGATGTGTGAACAATAAATCATGCATTAAAAAGGAACACCAGACTCTTTTCTCTGTGACTCTTAAGTGTCCAAGACACAACTCTGAGTCAGAAGGCACCTCAGAAAGCTCTGAGGTGGCAGTGACAGAGTAGAGTCTAGTACTAGTGTGTGCCTTTATATCTTCTCAAGAGTAGATCTAAAGATTAAACCCAGGATGAGAGAGTCCTTTAATGAAGATGAAAACTCAAAATGATGTGAAGCTTTTGACCCTTAATTAGAAGTATCTTTTCCTTTCTTAGTATATTATAAAATCCAGGTGGGACTTAGAGAGCAGTGAGCTGCGGTGTCTATAGAATATAATGCTGCTTGCTACATTGGTATTGCACACACATTCCTCTGGGCCAGTGTGAGAATTCTTTTGGCTATGAACCCACTTGTGAGCTTGCTCATGGCAGATGTCTACAGTGACCAAGTGGTCAGCATGGTTCTGTTTTAGTTTTTTTAACACTCCCATGCATGATCAGATACCCTGACAAAAAGCAGCTTAGGAGAGAAAGGATTTATTTGACTTGTGATTCCAAGTTACATTCTATCATTGTGGGGAAGTTGAGGCAGCAATGTCAAAAGCTGATCACATGACATCCAGTCAAGAACAGAGAGAAATGAATGCATGCAGGCTTAACTTGCTTGTTCTTTGCTTGGCTTCTCTGCGGATACAGTTCAGGGCCCCTGCCTAGGGAATGGTGCCACCCACAGGGGGCTGGGCCTTTACACATCAATTAAGACAATCCCATACAAGCATATGCCTACAGTCTAACCCAGTGTAGAGAGCCCCTCACTGAGATTTTCTCAGGTGGTTCTGGGTCGTGGTAAGTTGACAGTTTAAGGCAACCAGGGCACTCTGCTTATTTTTGCACGTCATTACTTCATGATGCTTTTTTTTTCTGATTAATAACACATGAGCACTTTTATGTGGCTCTTAGTTCTTCTGTTTTCATTCTCTGAAGGTTACCTGTACTTCCCCCCTCCCATTTTTTTATTTGGTCTGGTCTCTTTCTTTTCCACTTGTGGGAATTTCTTGAACACTCTATATGGTAATCTGTTGCTGGCTTAGACAGACAGAGAGAGTGAGTGTTGGCTAAAGGATGAACTTGCATTAAATTATCAGACACCATTTACTTTCTTTTCTTGAGACACGGCCTCTTCCTCACCGGGAACTCACCAGTTAAACTCAACTGGCTAGCCCACAAGCTCAAGGGATCTCCTTGTTTCTCCCTCCATGTGCTGGGGCTAAAACATGCTCTGTCATCCCTCGCTTTCCTCAGGATTTCATGGCAAGCACTTATTGACTAAACCATTACCAGGCCTTAGACATTTCAACTCTGTTTCCTGTCCTCTGGAGTCCGGTTCCCTAGAGCTGTTTGTTTGCCGTGTGCCTCTTAGCTTGTTCCTTTAATTTCTCAGGGTGAGGGAGGCATGGCAGAGTTTAGCACTGCCCGGCCATCCTGGCCCCTCAGCATTCCTCGCCTTCCTCTAAAGCAGCACAGAGATGCTTATGGAGAATGCTCACACTGGGTGGGGGCCTGGTTTCAACTCACAGTTTCTGACCTGCAGGCCAGAGCTGTTTAACTTAGAGTTGTGGTTTGTCTGACCCCTGCCGTTCTGGCATCTCCATCATGCCGGCTAGTAATCTCTAAGCTTGGAAGAGACATTAAGCTCTGAGTAAGCATGGCAGAAGCACACAGAGCCACATACTGGTGACCAACACATGCTCGTTGTGGGGAAGCAGCAGAGAGCCATGCCAGGCACAGGGCACGAAGGATGATGAGGCGTCCTGAAGAAGATGGCTGGAGTGGAACTTTGCTGATAGAAGAGAGGTCATCAAGTTCACTGGGAATCCCCAAGGCAGGAAATGATCCTCCACGTCCCTGGCTTTGTGCCTAGATTGCCTTCCGCTTTACCCCTGGCAGCTACTCTCTTGGCATAGTGGGCTAAGAGGTGAGTGTATATCCATTTTCTATTACTACAATGGAGTACATGAGGCTGAATAACTTAGTTACAAAGAAAAGAGATTTATTTAGTTTCATGGTTTTAGAAATTCAGTGGGCAGTCCCATTGAGGGACTTCTATAAGGAACTACTGTGGATGGTGTCACCCTGGTGGCCCCTGAAGTTAGAGGTCACGTGGTGAGACAGGAAGGTGGGCTGGGCTGGGGTGGTGGGCAAGGGCTGGGGTGGTGGGCAGGGCTAGGGTAATTGGCAAGGAATGGGGTAGTAGGCATGTCTGGGATAGTGGTGCAGACAAACATCTTTACTACTCACTCTGGTAAGAGCCAGCACAGGTCCTAAAATAATTAACTACCTTAATCCCTTCTTGGTACAGTGGCCCCCAAGACCCAGTCACCTCCTACCAGGCTCTGTCCCTTAAAGGTTCCTCCACGTCCTAGTGACTCTGAGAATCAAGCTTCTAGCACATGAGCCCTTGGCCGGGGCACTCTTTGTTAAGCCAGAGCATGGAATTGCTGGGACTGGGTCCAGAGTCAAACTCCCTGCTTCCCAGACCCAAATATGCAAAAGCTGGGGCATCCACAGACCTTCCCTGCCTTTCAGGCCTGTGGAGTCTCCTCACTAGGTGAGGGGTGAGACCATCCCCACAAGGCCTATGGTCAGGCCCAGGTAAAAGAGTCAATTCAACTTCATTTTGTTTTCCAAGTCAGGGGTACACCTGGGTTTAGTATGTGTGCTGTATACTCAAGTCAAATTCATTCATATTAAAGAGTCCCAAAAGATACATGTTGATGAAAACCATGTAACTGGAACAAAGAACAGGTAAGGAATAACCTTCCATTCTCCGCATCCCACAGAACAGCGATTTAGAGCAGAGTGGTCCTTGGCTGTGGTTACAAGATGAGTTCAAACTGGAACCGCGTGTAATACTGATACCGTAACTTTCTGGGGAGAATACTGGGCTATGTTTTATCAGGTGGTTTTGTGTGTGTGTGTGTGTGTGTGTGTGTGTGTGTGTATGTTTGGGGGTAGATGGGTATGTTAAAGAGAAAGGGAACAACTTTGGGCAGCCATAGTGGCATGGTGTCCCAGCTTTCTTCCCTGGTTCATGTGTGGTTAACTCCAGGACACCGGAATCTCTGCAGAAAGGCAGGTTAATCAGCATGGGTGGCTGTCCACAGCCAAATGTCTGAACGCTTGTCCTTTCCTTTCTCTATGGAAAGTACTGGACCTGAATCTGTGATACTTGATTCACAGGCTGCTTCCAGAGCTTTCCCCTGACTTCTGGAGTATGACTCACTGGAGCTGAGTTGAGAATGGTCGGCTGGGTTTGGAGACTTTGACACAGGGTGGCTCTAATCCATTAGTACTGGGGTCCTTGGGAGTCAGAGCCCCAAGGAAACCAATGGAGGAAGAAGCAGCCTGTGAGGATGTGGCTTGAAGGCAGCACCCTGTGTGTGGGTTAGTGTGGAAGTCAGAAGTCAGCATCCATCCACCTAGCTTTGTGACTCACGATCTCTCACTGGGACTTGGTACTCTGGCTGGCTAGCCAGCCCCAGTGATCTGCCTAATTCTACCTCCCCAGCATGAGGATTGCAAGCATGTGCTAGCATGCTTGATGTTTTTATGTGGGTTCTCATGCTTGCAGGGCAGGCACTTCCCCAACTAAGCTATCTCCCCAGGCTTCAAGCCATTGTGCTTCAGGGTTATTTGTTATGCAGCAATAGTAACTGATACAGTGTGTTTACCAATGAGAAACTCAGAAGGAAAGCTTCACGATTTGGGGTTCTGCCCTCCCACCACTTTTGTCATTGCCTTCCTGACTGGTTTTAGCCTGTTCTTCCCTTTCATTTCTTAGGTCTCACAACCCCTGTGTGGAGCAGTCTGGATGTATTCTAGGAAGATGGTTAATAAAGAAAAATATGTGGCCAGGATCTAACCACAGCCTGGGTCCTTCCGCTGCAACCCCCGATCTCCATGCTGCTGCAGGTGATCACTAAGGGCAAAGACAATTAGGTGTTAGTTGTCCAATCCCAAGGAAAGTATTCTGCCCATGAATGCCTACTAGCTTCATTTTGACTGTCAGGGTATCTGCCTTCCTTAGGCAGAGTGGCAGGGAGATTGCTTCTCAGGTAAGAACAGGCTAAGGCATGTGTGGAGGCCAAGCCAGGGAGAGCAGATCTCTGGGGCCCTCCGAGGGCTCAGCCCAGGGCAGGTGGCTGTCTGTCTGCTGTGACTTGATATGGAATCAGGCCAAAGGCAAGTTCAGACTGGGAGACTGTTGATGGCCTTTCCATCCAGATGTCAGGAAAATGAGCTCCCCAACAGTAGCCTCCCTCTGCCACTCCATCCTTCTTCCAAACTCTGCTCTGTCTGATGGCTTTTGGTGACAGCTTGGTTGTGTGACAAAGATGATAAAGACAGGATACAGGGACAGGATCACGCTTTGAGGATGCTTCAGGTCGGATGCAGAAGGCTTGCAGGGTGAGACACTTACTGCTGTGGCTTTGAACCTCTGTGATCTTGGGCAAACCACATTACATTTCTGAGCTTCAATTTCCTCACCTGTGCATTAGGGATGAAACTACACACCCTGGGAGTGTATGCCAGGATGACACAAAATTGTGTGGCTTGCATAGGTCAGCAAGTGCTCACATAATGCTAATTTTTGTCCTCCACTTCCCCTCAGGGAATGACTTGAAGATTTATACACTTGCTTATTTTTAAAGCTTATTTAATTGTGTATGTGTGTGCATGCTCACCAGCACATGTGTAACACAGTATATGTATGGCTATATAGCAGGCATTGTGAAGTCAGGATAATTTTCCAAGTGTTTTCTCTGCTTTGTTTTTGAGGCAGGGTCTCTCTTGTAGTTTCTTATGCTGTGCTGTGGAAATGAACATGAATGTCTTGTGTCCTCCTCTGGTCTCCTAGTAGAAGCAAACGTGAGCCACCATATCTGGCTTTTATTCGTGGGTTTGGGGAATTGCACTCGGCTCATCAAGCTTGCACAGCAAATGCTTCCTCCCACTGTGCCATCTCACTGGCCCACACTTGCTTATTGACTAAGCATTCATTGCATGCCTCCAGTGTCCTCAGCACTTCCTGCATGCTGTGGGTGTGAGGCCAGTGGGTGAATTAAGCTAGTAAGCCTCTCCTTTGAGGCAGGGAAGCAGGATAATAAAAATGTCAGGAGTGTAGGCCCTGGGGATGGGGAAGGGGTGGCAATGCAAGAAAGAGGACTTACTAACCAGGTAAAGGTACTGGTCAACAGCCTGGAACTCACATGGTGGAAGGAGAAGGTCTGTTCCCACACACGCACACACACACACACGCACACACGCACGCACACACACACACTTTTAAAAATGGGAAGGAATGACACCACAGGGAAGGGGCTGTGGTCTCTGGCAGAGTTCCTGGTGTGTCAGTGTATTGTCGTTGTCCATGAAAACTTTTCTTTCCAGCTTTAAAAAGAACACTCATTGCGGTTTCCTTAACCCCAGTCAGAAAGGCTGCTTCCCCTTTTCACACCTGCTCCAAATTTCAGTTAAACAAAATATCTTTAACCCTGAGTTCCACCAGATTCCTTAGGAGGAGGGGAATCTCCTTAGGAGGAGGTGCTGTAAGGATTGCTAATGTGTTTGCATTATGGAATAATTACACATAATTGCGCCGCCTTGTAAATAACTATAAAACATTTGCCGTCGGTGGTGGGAGCAACCGCGAACCCACCTTCTCCCATGGAGGATGTGCTGATGGGAACCAACTGCAGCATTGGGGATCTTTCCAAATCACCAGGGGCATGGGTTTCTCCGTGAGCAAGTGCACTGAGGGTGTTGTAGCCATTCGCTCATGGCTCTGACCAGACCCCGACAAGAAGGCAGTCATGGGGAGAAGGCTTTCTTCCGAGTCACAGTTTGAGGGTAGGGCCCAGCAGTAGGTGCAGTAGCTGATCGCATTGCTTCTGCAGTCAGGAAGCTCAGAGGACTGTGTGTGGGCTTAAGTGTCTGTCCTTTCCTTGACCCATTTCTTTCAGCAAATCGCTACCTCCTAAAACTTCTATGGCTTTCTAGAACAGCACCACCGACCAGAAACCAAGTGTTCAAACAAACGAGCCCGTGGGGACATTCTATAAGTGGCCTTTCAGAGCCTGTAAATGGCATGCTTGCGGACGGGCCTGTATGTCTGCCTTCTTCATCCTCTTGCTTTCTTACATGGGAGCTAAGCACGGGTGTGGCAGACACTGGTGGTGGGGAGCCTGTCAGTTTACTGAAGATCAGTGTGTGCCGGCACTGGCCTGGGCATCTCAGACGTGCTCACATGGAACTCTCATGACACTCTGGGACAGTACACTTTACCCTCCATCTACAGAAAAGAGAACTGAGGCTTATTTGGTTTATAAGCAAAACTAAAACAACTCGCTTAAGTATGAAGCTGTGATTTGAAGCACACAGCACGGCCCTGGGCCTGGCCCTTCACTGTGTTGTCTCCACACACCTCTTTCTCCTTTCGTCTCTTCACTTCCCCAGGAAATTGGAGGTGGACTGAGTTCTAGAAACATCCAGGCACTCCACTGGGTAAGGAGTTCCAGCTTTATTTGTTACGTTACAGCCTGCCACAAAGATATGGTCAAATCCCCCAGTTCCTGGGAGCATGGCTTTTGTTTAGAGATGGGTCTTCACAGAGGTCCAGTGATGAAAGGAGGACATGGAGGGGGCTCATCCAACAAGACTGGGACCTTAGAGGAGGTGGGTTTGATGTGGAGACACGGAGAAATGGGGCCCACAGGTCCTGCCTCCAACCCCCAGAAGAAGCCAGCCCACCTGAAGTCTTGGTTTCGTGCTGCCAGCTCCAGAGCGGGGAGAATATTTTGTTGTTTTCACTGTGCTGTTTTTTACAGTGCCCAATCTTCTCGCTGTGTCCTGGAAGTCACTTGTCCCAGGCCTCCACAAGGAGGAAAGGACGCTGTGGTGACTGGCTCTGAGCATTCTCAACCCAACACACATTGTAGGACCCTGCACTGATGGCTCCTGGGGTTCAGCCGCCAACACATTTCTCAGTGAGGCTGCTGGCACGTGGGCCCTGACCTCCCAGAGGGGGAAACGTCAGACCCCAAACTGCATAGCTCAAAGCAAGGGTGCTGGAGCCAGACCCCACTGCAAGTATGGCTTCTGTCTCTCTTTGTTCATCTTGACTAAAGATCATGCATGCACCTGTTACTTCCCTTGGTTAAACCTCTGCGCCTAGAGAGGATGCTGATCCCTCACCAGGATGCTGTTATCTCCAGGCCTAAGCTGGCATTTGGCTTTCCGCCCAGCAGGGCAGCTGCATGCCGACTTCTGAGAGGGCCCAGCCCTTGCTTACAGTGTAGGAACAGCTCTCTTTTTCTGTCTTCACACCATAGCCTTCTCTTTGGTTCTCTGTCTCAAATCCTTCACTGCCCACCATTTCACAAGGCTCACGGTCATGGGTCAGGGCCTATTCTCAACCCAGCAGGACCTTAGGTGGCAATGCTCTCTAGAACCAGCTTCTACAAATTCCTCATTTTCTAGAAATTTTTATGGCAAGCTGTAGGGGATCCAGCTTGGGCACACATCTTTCTAGACCCATTTCAATTCATTGTACAGTGTCAGAACCATCTCTGACCCTCACTGGCTGTCAGCCATGTTGAACCTCTCCTGACAATCTCGGGGGCAATCCATTCTGTCACCATCCCCAGCAGAGTGCATTCCTGGTTTACTTGGTTTTGCCCTCTCTCGGGCTCTGTGGTTACAGTCAGTAGCCTCATGACTTCACCCCACCCCAGGATAGTTCTATCTTCTGTAACCCTCAGGTCCCTAAATGTCCTCAGGTCTGGCTCCTTAATGTGCCCAAGCTTTCTCAAGCACTTCCAATCACAAGTAGCCAACAGCTGTCTTTAGTAAATATCAGAACCCCAAATGTAGTCTATTACATCTTGGTGACTTAGTGGCCATTTGAAATCCTGCCCCTGTATATTGAAATATATTTTCACTTTACTTTATTCCCCAGTATCCGCTGTTTCCCAGTGGAATGATCGCCCCTGTTGAGCCTCTACACTGTCTCAAACTCACAACACACACATTTGTATCTCCCAGGTGTGTGTGTGTGTGTGTGTTAACCCAAGGCCTCGCACATGCTAAGCACGTGCTTTACCACTGAGCTATACCCCCAGCCTTCCGATTGTTTTCACGTGATGTCTTTAGCACGTGTGGCCTTGTTGGTGTTTCTTCCGTAAAAAGCCTGATGGACGTCTTTCCTATTCGTCCTGCTGACTTCCTCTTGTTTCCTCCTCGTTTCTTTGTGATGTTTCCATATGTACTGGTTTCCTTCCAACAGCTATATAAGAGGCTAATTTGGGGGCTGGAGAGATGGCTCTGTGGTTCGGAGTGTACACTGCTCCTACAGAGGACTTGAGTTGGTTTCCAGCACCCATATTATAAGACTCACAGCTGCCGTAAGCTTTATCTCTGGAGGAATCTGAGGCCCCCGTTCTCCATGGACACCTGCACTCACATAGCACACATGCACATAATTAAATAAAACAAAGTCTTTTTAATATTTTTGTTTATTTTTATTGATTTTTTATTGAGCTCTACATTTTTCTCTGCCCCCCTCCCTGCCTC
>LOEQ01000448.1:488799-508575 GCA_001685075.1 Bramus lutescens | reverse complement strand
AAAAAAAAAAAACAGACCAGCCAGACCCTTCTAGGAAGAGCTGCAAATCTCTGCACAATTGCTCTGCTTGCCCACAAAGAGAGGAGTCCTTGTCTTGCTGTGACCTCCTTGGTTTCTTCAGGCTGACACACTTATTATACAGCACTAGAAATGGGTTGTGTGATGTGTCCTGCAGAGACGCCATCAGAGTCTCCCCTTCCCAGATAGAGTATTCACAACAGACCAAAGAAATCATTTTGCCTACAACTAGCTTAGCTTAATGGGGTTACTTACAGGAGCATGGGAGGCTGTCGGCTGCCGCCTGGCTGGAAAGCCCACCTCAGCACAGGTCACCCTCATGAAAAGCATATCCAGAAGCTTCCTGCAGGCCTTGCAGCTGGCTTGGCAGATTGCAGAGAATCTCCTCTCCTCTACAATCCTTATGGCTCATATCATCTTTGGGGGTGGTGTGGGAGGCTTTGTGAGTCATGGAACTTTTAGGAGCTTTCTGGGCCTTATGAGTTTCATTTAATTCCTGGGCCTTGTATGTTTACTTCCTTGTCTTGTGTGTCTCCTTCCCTCCTCTAAGTGGAAATGTTTCAATGTGGAGAAAATAACCATGGGACAAAGAGACTTGGGATAGTCCTGTGCTGAAGAAGAACTTGGAGCGGCACTCAGAAATGCACTGTGGGGTTGGGAGATGAAAAGTGGGAGAAAGATCCTGGGGTTGTTTACTCCAACCCCTCATTCTCTAGTAAGCAGGCTTGTCTGCAGAGAAAAGCCATGTGCTGTAAGTGACACAGACATCCAGAATGAGGGAGTGACAAAGAGCGTCGAGGAGATGAGGAACCAAGCGACCCAGGAAGGGACGAGCTTCACAGCCTCAGCATTTTCTACACAGACCTTGTTTGGTCTTTGTGTAAATTTCAGTCATGTAGTGTTTGCACAAGTCATTTATGGATGGGGAAACTGAGGCACAGAGTTTAAGCAGCATGTTCAAGGTTCTGTATAGTGGTGTGGGACAATTGTCTATATTCTGTCAATTATGTTTACTAAATGCTGATTGGTCAGTAGCCAGGCAGGAAGTATAGGTGGGACAACCGGACAGGAAGTAGAGGCAGGTCAATGAGAACAGGAGAATTCTGGGANGGAGAATTCTGGGAAAGAGGAAGCCCATTCCTCCCCAGTCCTGTCCCAACCACAAAAGACGGAAGATGTGATTGCCCCACTGAAAAAAGGTACCGAGCCATGTAGCTAACATAGATAAGAATAATGGGTTAATATAAGTGATAAGAGTTAATAAGAAGCCTGAGCTAATGGGCCAATCAGTTTATCATTAATATAGACCTCTATGTGATTTCTTTGGGGCTAAACAGCTGCGGGACCTGGTGGGAGGACAGAAACCAGGCAGGACAGAAACCCAGACAACAGTATAGTGATTTAATAACAGAGCTAAGAGGACCCCTCCATCTTATCTCAGGACCAAATGACTAGTGACCAGTTCAGGCCGCCGTACAGACATTCTTCTGCGAACCTGCAGGCCTTTCTCCTGGTTAATTTCTAACAGAACAGCACAGAGACCATACTCAACATCCTGAGCTCAGCAGCCCAGAGTCTGGCCAGCAAACAGTACTAAGTATTCATAGCACTATCCAGGGATAAGTGAACTTTGAGGCTGTGCATGGTAGCAAGAGCACTAGATGGTTTCGGAAGGACAGTAACACCAGGGATAAATCATAAAGCAAGGTTTGTGTTTGGTCAGGAGGAGAGGCTGGGGTGAGTCAGGGCTCACAGAACCAACTCAGATCCTTCTACACTTGAGATGGGTCTCTGAGGGGCCCCTTGTGAGCCGAGGACAGTGGAATGCATTTAACATGCCTGTACTATGTGGGAAGATTAATCTCGACTGTCAACTTGATGGGATTGAGACTCACCTAGAAGACAAGCCTTGTGAAGAAGCTTCTTGATTAGGTTAACCCACATGCGAAAACCCACCCTGACTGTGAGCAGCACCATCCGGTTGACTGGGGCTCCCACATTGAGCACCGACATTTATTTCTGCTTCTTGAGCATGGATGCACCGTGACCAGCTGCCCCTAGCTTCTGCTGCCATAACTTTCCTGAATGGACAAAGTCTCTCTTCCTTGAGTTGACCTCTATTCCTGTCCCAGTGCTGAGGAAAGTTATGAATGCAAGACACACTACACAGCATGCAGCAGAGGGCCAGGTGTTTTCCTCCTGACTGTGGGACTAGCGAGGTACTGGAGTGCCTTGTCCCCACAGAGAGGATTGCCCACAGGTCCCTTGTCTGTGAGTACTGTTTCTACTGACGGTATTTTTTAGCATGCTAGGGACAGTCAGGTTGAGACTGTCTGTAGGCGTGAGAGGAGACTGCATAAAGCCTTGGCTCCCTGCCTGATTCTGTCCCACCAAAGAGCACCTTCTTCCGAGGAGGCCAAGGCTCTCCTCTCTTGACTTGTGACTGACCTAGCAGGGAGCTGCAGTGGAGAAAGAGGTATTTGATGTATGGCTGGGGGGCAGTGTTGATATATGAGAGACATGGGCACTGGGGCATTTGCCTGTCTCTCGCACAGTTAAGGTGTTTGGTGACAAGAAGGATGGCCATTACAAAGACATGCAGGGACTGGTGTGGCATGTGGGGCAGACTTCCCTGTCTCCTTCTCTCTCAGATTGAGGTCCATGACTCAACAAGGCCTGAGCTGTGTGCCACACAGTGCAGCTCAGGATACCCTTGGGTCTTGCGACTCTCTTGTGTGACTGTATGATGGGAAAACTGCTCTGCAGAGGGGAGAGCTTCCCTAACGTGGGTTATGTTTTCAATAGGAAAGGAGATCAACAAGAGGAAGGAGAAGATAGACCATAACACTTAGCATGGAGTGTGGGGAAGGGCAATAACCATAAGTTGAGGGCCCACACAGACCTATCACTAGCTCACTGCAAAGAGCATCAACTCCCAAGTCTGCCTTTCTCCCCAGGACTGCAGGGAATCTCTGCCTTTTTTTCTGGGAGACCTTTTATGAAGTCCAGAAAAAAAACAAAACCATAAATAAGCTGTCCCAACTACCCAAGTTCCTGGGGCCTTTGGCCAGCCTTAGGGGAGTTCAAGCTCATACTATGTCTTTCTGACCTCCCGTGAGATCCCAAGGAAGTTCTTATCTTTCTGCCTCTGTTTACATATCTGTAAAATGAAGACAAATAGTGTCTCTTATTGGGAAAGTGCACTAGGCTAACAGTCCTAGGGAGGCCCTGGGACAGGTCTGAGAGCCAATGCTAGGCCATGCTTGCTCTGGGGACTCTGAGAGGGTCTGTCCCAAGCTCTCCCTGAGATTCCAGTGGCTCAGTTACTTGGGTTCAAGTGCTCCAGTCTGTACATGGTGTGACCTTGACCTGCTTCTCTGACTTGGCTTGTTTGTGGCACCCGCTAGGTCTCCAGGAGCCAGCTGTGGATTTCCCTCAGCTTTGGGAGCTCTGAGGCAGGTGGAGACACCCAGGGGTCCCTTGCCCCCTGGAGAACTTGCCATGTTAAGAATGATTCTGACTCACACATCTGCTCCCATGGCTTGCTCCCCAGTGCTCTCCGTCCAAAACATGAAAGCCTGGGATCCACTTGCTGGCTCAGAGCATGTTTCATGGGGGAAGTTGTAAAAGAAAAGAAAAGAAGATGTCCTTAGGAAAGAAAAGGTATTTGTGTCTAAGCAATTTCCCTTAGTCAAGTGTGGTTGACACATGCCTGTAACCCTGGCACTCAGGAGGCAGAGACAGCAGGATCCTTGCAAGTCCCAGGACAGCCTGGCCTATATAGTGGGTTTCGGGCCAGCCAGGGCTACATAGCAAGACTCTACTAAAAATAAAGCAAACAAACAAATAAGCAAATGTGTCCTCTACCGAGGTTCGCTAGAGTGGCATTTCCGTGGTGCCTCGCCATGGCTGTTACTGAGTTTGGAGCGGGCCATTGTCTGACGGCAAGCTTGGGAGGAGGCTAGCCATTCTCTCTTCTGTTCTGTCTGTGCCCCACTTCCTCTGTTCTCTCAGCACAGGAGTTGGCAGGCTGGTGTCAGGGTGCTGAGACTTCGAAGTCCATATTCAGCTGCGCTCAGCACACTCTAGGGTGACCTTGGGGATTGGCAGCTCTCAGCAGGGTCTGGCTTGTGACACAGCGCTTCTGTTGAGGGACCAAGCCATCACAGTGGGTTGTGGGGAGGTCCAGTTGGGAAAGTGCTTGCCATGTGAGTTGCTGACCTGAGTCCAGGCCTCAGCACCCATCTAAAAGGGTAAGGCACCGCAGAGTGTGTCTGTTATCTCTGTGCCAGGGAGGCAGAGGTGAGAGGGTCCCTGAGGCTTGCTGGCCAGTCAGTCCAGTGGAACTGGTGAGTACTAGGATCAGTGAGAGACCCTGTCTCAAAAAATAGCATGGAGAGTGATGAGGAAGACACCACAAAGTGTTTTAATTTGTGTCACTCTTCAAAGTGTGCCGGACACACTCAGAGTCCCTGTTCTTACACTGCAGTCAATGTGTGTGTGTGTGTGTGTGTGTGTGCGCGCGTGTGCACGCGTGTGCTTGCATACGTGTGTCCCTACACACATGTGGAGCCCTTAGCTCCCAGAGTTCTTTTCTCACCCTTCCATGGAGGCAGTGTTCCAGGCACTGTGCCTGGCCCTGAGAGAACAGGGAGGAATGATATGCCTGTCTCTAATGGGACCTGTAGGCTGTCTATTGAGAACAGAAAGAGGGAGAGAGCATGCAAAGGGACCACAGAGATGAAGTGGATTCCCATTCCATTTCTCAGATTGGAAGATGGGGGTCCCTCTCCTTCTTTAAGAATCCCCTCTATACACGGCCACTTACCTTTCCTGTCCTGATTGACATGTGTCTTCCTAAGCCAACACACTGTGATTTTTCTCCTGTCTGCCTATGTTCCCCTGAGCATGTCCTTGAACAGGTAGGACCGCTCACCACTGCCCTCCCTCACTTGCTCTTTGTGATGCCCTCGGCCAGCCCCAGCGTGGGTGTGAAGCTGAACCCTGGGGTACGCATGCCAGATGCCTAGGCTCTTAGCCCATTTCTGAACCCAGCGTGGGAAGAAGATACTTTGCCCTGTCTGATCCTGACAACCGTCTGTGCAAAGTTAATTTGATTCTACCATGGCGGGTGAATCTCCCTCTTAAGCCTCTTGACACCTCCCACAGTCTAAGTTTGCCAGGTGGTTGGGGAGAGATCTGATATTCTCTGCCCTGTGGGATCCTAGACATTCCAGAAGGGGAGGGGAGGGAGAGGGTTCCTAAGAATGTTCAGCTTGATAAGAGGCCCTGGCGTCCCCTGCCTTGGGATGTTTGTCTGACAGTGACCCATACCATCCCTTCCTCATCCCCCACTCCACTGAAGTGTCTGGATTGTTGGAGCCACTGGTATATATCCACGAATGAGGCCAAACACAGTTTGTTCTGCTGCAGTGGGCGATACACCAGCACCCAAGTGATGAGCAGGTCTGTGTACAATTGGAGTTGAGAGCTAAGGCAGGAGCAGGATGCTGAAAAGCTAATGGCGGGATACAGGAGTATGAGAAGATACAGTCTTGGGGACACGGGAGAGAAGAACGGTCCAGATATATGGGTACATAGGAATGCTGAGGGATGAGCTCAGTGTGATTCAGAAGCCACTGTGAAGCGACATGTGGGAGCAGAGACAGTCTGAGGGGGCTACGGGGGCCAGAGCACACTGACCCCCAGAGTCACAGCTGAGGCCTGATATGGACAGGGCAGAAGGCCTGAGAACAGGGAGGCACATCTGGTAATTGAAAAGATGAAAACGTGGTAATAAAGCGCTCATTTGCAGGCAGCCNCGCCATGAGGGTAATGGACGGTGGCCAGGGAGGCCATATGCACTGGGCTAACAGAATTAATCACGGGCGGTGTGGCACAAAACAAGAGCGACAAGCGCAATAAAGCATTGAAAAACCGGGAGTGGGTTTTAATTTTAGGAGTAGTCTAAAACAATATGATTATGATGATAGCCAAGTTGGCCCCGAGAATGGAAAACCCAAATAGGACACAAATTAAAGTCATAAATAATATTTAATTTGCTATAGCCGCGCAATCTCAAAAGTCATATTGATGAAAAAAGTTATTAGAATGAATCAGACGAAGACTCTCGTATGTCTGGAATATTTAGTGGACTGGAGAAACGCTAGCAGAGGGGGAAAATCCATAACGCGATGTATGAGTCGAAAATTGAATGAGGACGTCGTGATTTTCTGCTTGGATTTATCGAGCAAACCGAGAGTTGTATTTCCAGGGCCATTTAGCTAGATTAGGGAAAATAAGGGGAGACTGCTTTGTAAGGACTCATGATGAATGGCACACAATTCTTTTAAAGGAGTTCTGTAAATACTCCGCCTCAAAGACCGCATGCTCTCATCCATTGCTGAACCTCAAGCTGCCAGGCTCAAGCTCGTTCTCTGCCGCCGATGCTTCTCTGAGCATGGTGCTTTTATGAACGAGGATCTTAAACTCACTGAGTGCACCTCATCCAATGTGTGCACAGGACGGGGAGGGGCGGGGGAAGGGACGTGCTCCGCACAAGAATGGTTGGTTAGTAGCACTAAGTACGGCTGTGGGTGTGTGAAGTCTCCCTCTGTTGTGTGCAGAGAAGGACAGAAGGGCACAGAGGGCACAGGAAAGTAGACAGGGAGAGCGGTGTGTGGCATGGGCAGGGCACACACCTGAGTGAGTGTCCTGGTTCTGTGCGAGTGTGCAGGGGCAAGTGTGAGTGTGCAAATGTGGAGGCCAGAGGTCACTCCTAATGACATCGTCTCTGTTGTTTTGTCTGTTTGTTTTTGTTTTGTTTTAGATTTTTAAGATATTTTACATTGTGTTGAAATTATGTGTGTGTGTGTGTGTGCGCGCGCGTGTGTGTGTATGTATATATTTCTAGCCAGGTGTCTCTGTGTAGCCCTGTATGTTCTAGAACTCACTTTGTAGACCAGGCTGGTTGTGAACTCACAGAGATCCACCTGCCTCTGCCTTCTGAGTGCTGGGATTAAAGGTGTGCCCAACTAATATACTTACTTTTAAAACTTTTATCACGTTTGGTCTTGGACAGTTTCATATATGTATCAAGTGCATCTTGATTACTGCAATCTCCCCCAACCCCTCCCCCTGCAACTTCCTCCTACCCTCGGTCCCCTCCCACCTCTCTAGCCCTCTCCCCTTCTGACCTCCCCCTTCCTCTGACCCCCTCCAGCCCCTCCGACCCCACTCTCCCCGCAAGTCTCTTCCTCACAGCTGTATCTTTTCGTTTCATTTCTGATTTTGAGACCCACTGAGTCAGCCAGGATCATCTGAGTGACCACGGGTTTGGAACTGTCCATTGGTGGCTGGTGGGCTTTTCACTGGGTATTCAACTAAGACAAAGATTTTCCTTCCTCCCAGTCATCAGTAGTCAATGGTTCAGCAGGGAGGTAAGACCCTGGGGCTCCTCTTTGATTCATGATTGGCTGTTGACAGACAAGGTCCTTTGCAGGTAGCTACCTACAGCTGCTCTGAGGTCATGGCNCTGAGGTCATGGCTGCCCTGCCTCCACCACGCCGAGTGTCACCATGGCTGCCCTGTCTCAGCACTTCATAGCCCGTCTCTCTGTCTTCCAATTCTTGCATTCCTCTCCTCGTCCTTCCTAGGCGATCCCTGAGCCTAAGAGGGGGTGGTAAATGTGCTGTTTAGGGTTCAGCCCATAACCATCGTTTATTCTCAGGACCTTTAACACTCACATGTCTCTGCATTCATTGCTGGTCATTGCCAAAAGGTGCGCTTCTGATTGAGGCTGAGGCTAGCATTTGTCTATGGTTTACATATAAATATGAATAAGCCATCTTGGTGCCATGATTGTTCAGCTAAACAGTGGTACCAATTCCATTTGGAGGGCCTAAGCCCTCTTCACCTGTGGGTTCTGCTTTCATTCAGGAAGAGTCCTATTGTGGGCTAGATCATCACATTGTACCCCTGGCCCCTGCTCAGCATAGGGAAGGATGGTGTGCAGTGCATGACAGCAATGTGACCTGGGGACAGGGAGCCGTTATTCATCTAGCCTGGCAGTGTCATTAAAGCAAGCAGAAACAGAGGTAAATTTTAGCCACCATAGGCTGTGCGCCTTGGTTATTCAAAGCATGGCCCTTTCAACATGTAATTCATATGAACAAGATGTTTTCTGTTCTTTTGTTCATACCATATTTTCTTTTCCAAAGCTGAGTATTTATTTATTTTAAAGATTTATTTTTAATTATGTGTGTCTGTCTATGGGTATATGCACGTGAATGCAGTTGTCTGTAGTACTCAGAAGAGGGCATTGGATTCCCTGGAGCTGGAGCTACAAGCGTTAGTTATACAGCTGTTAACTGCTGCATGGGTGCTAGAAACAGCCCTTGAATCCTCTGCAAGAGCAGCCAGTGCCTTTAACTGCTGAGCTATGTCTCCAGGCCCTAAACCTGGTGAGTGTTTAAATCTTCCCATTTACTATGAAACCCATGTAAAGAGCTTAATGGGTTGGCATGCATATATAATCCCAGAATTCCTTTACGGATATGGGAGGTGGAGACAGAAAGGTCACCAGGAGCCCACAAACCAGCTAGGCTGGAGGAGGATGCATGATTTCAGAAACAATGGGGGACCTCGGCTTGACAAGGTGAAAGGTAAGAACTCATCCTTGAGAAGTTGACCTCTGACCTCACTGGTGAATGAAAGAATGAAGAAATAAATAATTGATCCATTAATTCTGTCATTGCTATGCAATGCTGTATGTTTGGGTGGCTATTAACCAATGGGATCAGGAGTGAGTGGATTCCAGGGGCTCTGGTAGACCTGGAACCTTTTTCTATATGCTCCTTCTGGTCTTTGCTACTTCCTGTGGCAGGGATAAAATTGGTTTTCAGAATTACTCCATCTTACACATTCCTTAGGGGCCTAGAGTCCTGTGTGTAGGGAGGTGGAGGGAGGAGCCCCTCCCTTTCCATGCCCCTGGCAGACATTAATAATCAATTCCAGCTCCCTCTCAAGGAATCTTCTGTGACAGTCTTTCCTGTGCTTCATCTCTACCACAGTAGACAGTCCTGACAGAGTAGAAACAGTGTTCCATGTCTGCCCGTTCACTCTCCCTGCCTTAGGAGTTAGCCTGTCTGTCCACACCAACTCTGTCTCACTGTGTCCAGCTCCCTATGGATTCACATCGGAGCTGATGAATGGCTTTTCCTTTCCTTGAACATCTGGGGTTGCTGCACTGTACAAGAGCTCTAGGCCAGGGCTGAATAAGCATGTCACCCTTCCCAGGGATCACTCCCCAGGCTTTGCCCCTTCTGAGGCACCTTGCAAGTGTGATATTGATCTGGGAGGATCCAGTGTCTGGACTGTGTTCATACAGTCCCCTCGACCCAGAATACCCCTCCCTATTGCTCTGTCCTCCTCAGACATCCCGCCCCACGCCCTTTCTATGTGTGTTGATTGGCACTGAGACATCCTGGCATCTGGTAGCTGTAGCTCAGCTCACAGCCCTGCAGAAGGCCAGAATAGGGTGAAACTTGTCCACCTGGACCCCCGAGCTTCTGGAATTGCTGAGAGTGCTGTGGTTCCCTGTGCTTGGCTTGGGGCCAGGTGCAGCTGCCAGAAGTGGGGGTTTGACTCAAATCAACCTTTGTAATAAGTTGTGGGACCTGGAAATAGGGGACATGAACAGCTGGAAACACGGATAGGGCAATTCCCTTAGGCCGATGGCTCTGAACACAGTGTGTGTGCTTGCATATGCGTGTGCATGTGTGTGCCCATGTGCACGTGTGGGTGCATGCATGCATGTGCATGTGGGGTGTGTGTGTGTGTGAGTGCATGAATGTGGGAGGTATGTGTGTGGGTGCATCCATGCATATGTGTGTATATGTATGTATGTGACTATGTGTGTGTGCAAGTGTGTGTGTGTGTAGATCAGACAACCTCGAGTTATTCCTCAAGCACCCCCACCTTGTCTTTTGCGACAGGGTCTCTCACTGGTACCTGCAGCCTATTGGTTAGACTGGTCTTGATGGCCAGCAAGCCTCTTAAATCCTCCCGTCTCCAGCTCTCCTGTGCTCTATTTTACAGGTGTGCGCCATCACACTTGTTTTTTGACATGGGTGCTGGGCTAGCTGGGGTCTTGTTCAGCAAGCACTATCGTTGATTGTGCAAGTACTATCTCATTTCATGCTTGTCGCGCTGTTGTGAGGTAGGTGGGGTGCAATTCTTTCTGCTCCTCGTTAGGTGTGAAGTTAGGGTGAAGGGAAGGCTCACGCAGAGGCCCAGCACTGGTCCTGAGCCATCGTCTGGGTGTGAAAGCATGCGCATGGATGGCAGCCCTCTGGACTCTCCCACCTCCCACTGCTGATGGAGATGGAGGCATGGATGTGAGACTGTGTTTGACCATGACCTGGGCTGATAGCTAATGTAACCACTCATTTTTTGGGGTCACTCTTAGGTGGGCACTGCTCTAAGTGATTTCTATAGTCCCTGGAACTGTTTGTCCCTGAGCTTCATGTCCTGCACACAGCTTGTGGCCTCTGTCTTTACTTTGATGGGTAAACTGAGGCCCATGTTCTCCCAGCAGATGAGGGCAAGCGTCTGGATTTGCCTGGGTTGGGCTGGTTTCACTGCTCAACACATTCTGCAGACCGTGCTCCTTGAAGACCTCTCCCCAGGGAGGGCATCTAGGAGGTTCCAACTTGGCCAAAGGAAGGTAGCCCGGCATGCTTTTACATCCCAGCTTTGCCACCTATTTTTGAGAGTCGTGGTGAGTTGCCTAATCTCTGTGCCTCAGTTTCCTCAGCTTTCAAGTGGGTACAGTGCAGAACCTGATACTATGGCTGCGTAGAGGTAGAAGCTGATTCTGGGGAAGGGTGCTTGGCCAGATGGTGGTTGGCCTCAGTGCTGGGGAGGAGACTGGTTTGTGCATTGCAGTCCCCAAAGCTGGTCTAAGGTTATGTGGCTCCTGCTTCGGGTACACCCCCACTTCCTCTGGTTCACCCCATGAAGCTGTCTGCCTTCCTTACTGCAGTCATAGCAAGAGCTTGGGGGAAAAACACATTCCTAAATAAATAATAAATATGGACAGAAAATAATCCAGAGAGCACTCGCCTGGCTCAGGACTTTTGACAGGCCTGCATGCCTCGCTCTGGGCTCTCTGTCTCTCCCAATTACCACCCCTGCTTCCACGTGTTGCCATCGAAACATGATGTTAGCTTCCCACAGTCACCATGGCTAGAAACTTCTCAGCCCTCACCTTTTGGCTTTTCTCAGTACTTCTGGTTGTTCTTGGCTACTCTGGAGTGATGGGCGTTCTCCCCAAACTCCCAGACAAATGGGAATCCCCCTAACCAGAGGCATTGAGTGTCAGGCTGCTAAGTCTGTTTCCCAGCCTGCTTCTTCCTCTAGCATTGGCAGATTGTAGAAAGCAACCCATCAGGCCTCAGGCCTCTCAAACCTCAGGGTTTGGAGTAGGAAGGTCACCAGTGTTTGCTTCTATGTCTGGCTCATGCGATGTCCTTCTTGCTCTATTGCCAATCTCGGAGACCCGGAGATGCTAAGCCACAGAGCCCTGGAGCTGGTCAGATTTGCTGTCAAGGTGGAGCTGTCTCTCTGGTGACCTTTCTCCCCTGGTGTCCCTCCACTTAGCCACTCTGTTTCAGTTTGTTGGGAAAATGTCCTGTGAAGGAAGGATGAACATGGGGCACGTGTGCTTCTCTCTGCGGGTCTTTTCATTGCACCTGAGCAACAGACAGTTCTGGGACTGTCTGAGAGGGAGAAGCAGAGGCTTCTGGGCTGTGTCCTTTCTTTCTCATCTTCCTATCCCAGCCGTCCTGTCACAGGCCGTGGTGAGAATTGATGTGAGGGGAGGCGAGAGAGTGGCAGCCAAGCTCTGAGTTGTGCATGAAAGATAAAGTCTGGGGATGAGCGAGGTCCATCCTCTTCAGACCAGTCTTCCTTTTGTGTAACTATGATGAGAGATGGGGGAGCCTGGTCCTGGATAGGGTGCTGGGCTCTTCAGGGAGGAGGGGAGAAAGAGAGAGCAGAGAGAGAGGAGGAGGGACCAAGGAAGCAGGGAGGAGAGGAAAGCTCTGAGTATTAAAATGACAAGCGCCCTGGAGTAAAAGGTGACAGTTTGCCTACACAGTGCAATGGTTCTGTCAAGGTGTCAGGGTACTTGGGGACTTGGATTCAGAAGGCAGGAGCGCCTTCGTTTGCTCAGGCTCCAGAAGTGATGGCTTGTAATTTTGCCTTATGATCTGTACGGGTTTATCACGGCGCTAATCGGCCTAATGACGACGGGCACTCTGTCATTCCTGCTCAGACGCCAGGTTTTAAGTAATAACTCAGGCTCAGCAGGACCTGGCGGGCCTGCCCCTTGATGGAGCTGGTAAATGAATCCAGCTCCCGCCAGGCTGCAACTCCTCGGGTTGTACAAACAGCCCCTCTGGCTGCCCCGGACACTGCCTGACTCCTCTCTGTCTACTGGTCCACTTCCCTGGTCAACCCATCAGGCTGGACACGTCATCAGAGACAGTGAGGCTGGCCCGGCTTCTGCCCCCGGTTGTTTGGGGGCTCATCCTGCTCCTCTGAGTTGCCACTCTTACCGGAATAATTTAAAGGCGATGTTTGTGCTAATGTCGTTGTTCCCATGGACACCAGCGAACCACACAATCAAGATTAATGGAGAACCATAGAGACTGGTCCTAAAAGATGGTCCCTCTTGCAGATTATGGTCTGTCACGCGGCATCCATTAGCGCGGGAGTGCAGGGCCCTCATAGTGTTGGTATCATCGGGACCAATGCGCCACTGCAAGATGGCATTTTCCACTGCATATCCACACATCATCCCACCACTGCTCAAGGCCTCGTAAATTGGGCTTATAGCTCAGCTGCTGGCATAAATAAGTCCCTTTGATAGTTAGTGGAAGACGTTATGACACCCCAGGGTACAGGAGGGGACATTGGCACTGTCATTTTTTTCTCCAGCCCTGGCACCCTGGTGCCTGTGATCTTTCTGAAGATTCAGGGCACGTGCTCTTCATTACGGCTTGGGCACCAGGGACTTGTTTTTTTTGCAAGATTAATGAGCGCCACGGAAATTCTCCAGCGCATCTCGATAATTAAGTCTTTGTTTATCAAAAAACAAGTTATATTAGGAGCAGAAAATTCGCAGTAATTATTCATAATTCTAACAATTCAAGTATAGCTACCTCATTTGCCTGGGTAATTCTGCTTTTTAATTTCTTGCATACATTTGCATATTAATTTTGCCCGTCGGCTGCAGCAGGCTTGACAGTTTGCTACCATGTGATGGTTTTCACAGGGGTGCGACGCAGTTGGGTGGCATTTCGACTGGGTGCAATGATAAATTATGAATTTTCTAATTTGCTGCATAATGAAGTAACCCCTTCCAACCCAATTAAAAAGAATAACCAGGATGGTTGGATTTGGTGTGTGTGTTGGGGGGGTGGACATAAATATATATTTTCCAGGTATTTTTATGTTCTTTTCTTTGTTGTTTATAAACAAGTTGTATGTGTGTGTGTGTGCATATGTGTGTGTGTGTTTTCTCTTTGAAAAAAAATGCCTCCATTTGCATTTATAGGCTAATGTGTGACTCCACACAGCAAAGGTGAACAGAGCTTCATGCCTGAGGCCGGTCCTCCTCAGTCTGCCCTGCCATCTATAGGGTTCATTTTGCTGGCCAAGTCTCTGGAAGTTTGGGTGACAGTGATGTGTATGGTATTGGAGGTGACAGGAGTAGGGGTGCAGGCTCACATGTCCAAGAGAAGATGGTTCGAATCTATTTCTACTTCTGGTCAATTAATTAGCCAAGCTTTCCCTGCTTCTAATTTCAAAACACGTCATAGGCATAGTGAAAGGCCTGTCTGTCTGAAACAGAGCCTTGCAGCCTCTCTCCAGACACGGTAACCATAAGCCTAAGAGGAGGATGCAGGTGCTTGACTGGCGGCCCAGGTCAGGGTAGAATCTGGCCCCAGAGTGTAGGGAGGAGGGACCAGTGTGGCTGGCTAGGGCTGGAGGTTTTTTTCTCCAAGCCAGGCCTACTGAGCTGTGTGGAGGCAGGCAGCAGGCCATGTGCCTTCCTGCCTTTCCAGAGAGTTTCTTATAATGGTGAAAAAAAAATAAAAGCAATATAAAAGCATTGGGCAACAAGCCATGTTCTGACTCTGGCGGAAGTTGTCTCTGTGAGGGTTGGTTTGGGGCAGACTCTGCTTTTTTAGGGGCCCAGGCAGTCCCAAGTTGGGAGGGGAGAAACTGTTCCCTACTTTTTTAAAAAAGAGGTTATCCTTTCTCTGTTGTGTCTTTTGGGTCCCTTGTCAAGAGAGTCGATGGAGTGTGCCTGGGTTTGTCTTGTGGTCTATTCCATTGGGCAAATGTATCTGTTTTTATGCTTGTACCATAAGGTTTTTACAGGACTCAAGGTGGAATCCAGAGCCACAATGTGCCAAACATGACCTTTGACACTGGGTTGGCCAAAACATGACCTTTGCCACTGGCTTTGTGGTCTTAGTTAAAGGAGGGTGCCTCCAACTCCGATTTGCTTGCTTTCTCAGAAGCACTTTGGTTAGTGGGGTCTTTGTGGTCCCAGAATCTCAGAATATCTTTTCTATTTCTGAGAAGGGTGCTTTGCAACTTGGAATCTGCCTTGGGCAGTGTGGACATTTGAACAATGCTAATCCTTCCAATCCAGAGCACAGACAGGGCAGCTTTCCGTTTATTCGTGTTGTCTTCAGCTGCTTTTGTTAGATGTACATATCTTTCATCTCTCTGGCTAAATTCAATCTTTATTTTTTGATTTTTAAAATTAAAATTTTAATATAAAAATTGTATTTTAATATAGATTTTAATATAACATATTTAAACATAGTTTGTAATAAAATTAGTATTTTTAATTGTTTCAAATTCTATTTATAATGATGCTGACGCTGATGTGTGTGTTTGTTATGTGTGTGCGCTCACCCGCCACGGTGTGCCTGTGGAGGTCAGAGGACAATAGACAGCTTGCAGGAGATGGTTTCCTCTGAAATTTCGCCTGTGAGTTCAGGGGACTGCACTCAGGTGGTCAGGCTTGGCATCAAGTACCTTTATTCACGGAGCCCTTTCTCTGGCCTACACTTCATATTTTTAATGCTATCATCATAAATGGGATTGTTTTATAACATTTTTAAGTAGTCACCATTTGTATACACAGCATGACTGATTTAAGTAGGTTCATTTGTGTCCTGCAGCTTCCGGATTTTATGTATTGGTCCTAACAGTTGTGTGTACAAAGTCTTCCAAGCTTAGTTCAAACTGGGTCACAGCATCTCATTTTGCGCACAGAGATGAAGTCAGAGCTGAATAGAAGGTCTCAGAATAAGACCCAAAACATATACCTTCCAGAAAGAAACGTGGGGGTGAGATTGGCATTAAGTATGGACTGTGGTTTTTAAAATTTAAATATGGAACTAAAATTCAGCTGAAAAGCAAAACCAAGCAAATGGAGCTGCAATAAACAGGCTGCATGGTGAAGTCCAGTAGAGCGGAAAGGCTACCACAGACAGGGAAGTATTTGTGAGCCGGGTCCTTGATAGAACTCAGCAATATCGAAACAAAGGATTGACAGGAGGAAAAGAAGACAAAGAAAACTTAGTTCGTTAAATGGGCGAATGGCTGAAATAGAGAACTCTCTACGAAGGGTGTGAGGATGCTGCCAGGTCTGTGAAAAATTGGGCCCATCACAAGTCACCAAGAAATGCAATTAAAAACCATGGTGGACTGTCACTGCCCTCCACTAGGAGAGACAGCAAATATGGGTTTGGTGTGCTGGGGACCAGTTACCAAACATAGTGTGAACAGGGTCTAACCTGATGCCTAAGCCCATGGTAGGTACACCATGAAAACGCTAACCTTCCTTCCTGCTACTACCTTCTCTTTCTTTAACTTCACTGTTTCTGTGGACTTTACTGTTTATCAAATCACAGCTAGTTTCCACCAGGGTTGAGCACTGGCCTATGTTTTATTCAATATTTTCCCTTAGTTTAAAACTGAGATATTACTTATTTTTAGAAGAAATAATTATATCACGATTGCAAATGTCAAGTTGAGATTCCATGCCACAAGTCTAAAGATCTTCTGATTTTATTTTCTGTGTATGAGTGTTTGCCTGTGCGTCTGTAAGAGCCGCACGTGCACGCAGTGCCCAGAGAGGCCAGTAGAGGGCATCGGATCCTCTAGAACTGGAGCTCCAGGTTGCTGTATGGGTTCTTAACTGCTCAGGCATCACTTTGGCACCTAAAGCTCTAAAGTTTAGAAGGTCTAAAGTTCCCCACAGAAGTATGACACATACTCCTGCTCAGGAAGAGACTGGGGAAGGTGAGGGAGATGACGTCCCACTAGCAAACACCAGAGACTTCCTGTTGGACATGACCAGGGTAGGAGAGATGTGTGAATCAGTTTTAATGTATTTGTAAGTCACACAAGACCTCTCCTTGGTCCCTCTGGAGGGAAATGCCCTCACATGAAGGGAAACTCTTAAATCTGGGACCTCCTGACAAGCCCAGAACAATGAATGGGCTGTGGGTATGACCACTGTTGGCTGCTACTCTACAGGTTGCTATAATACAGAGACTGTGTGAGCTGAGGTCACTGAATGAGTGACCATGACCTTTTGGCATCTGTGTCTCCTTCTAGCCCTACTGTGCAATGTTCCTGTTTGGACAGGGCCAGGCTCAACTCCATAGTACTCCTGAGTACTAAAGAGGGAGCCGAGGCTGGGGGTCAAGGTGTTTTCAAGTGTGCAGTCTGGTGGGATATGACTTAACTTCCTTTTCCCCAAGGCTGTAGTTAGGAGCTGCGCTAACCCGCACCAAGAGCATGCGCTTCTCCCATCTGGAACAGAATTCCTTCACCTTTCCGTGTCTTCTTGATAGCTCTCTAAGGGAGAAAGTCTGTCAGGTAAAGGGCTCAGAAGATCTATGGAACTTCGGGAACAGAAACAAGGAAACAGTGTCACCCCAGGTTGCAGGGGACCCTGACTGTGTCTCAGTTCCCCAACAGCCCAGGCTTCTGCCTGTTGGTTCCCCGAATCCCACCTTCAGATGTGCATCCTGGGGGGAGGGGTCACAGGAGCAGTCAGGACCACGTGACCACACTGGAGCAGCAGTGAGGGGCTGTAAGCATTCAGCCCAGTTCCTCCCAGGCATGGCTGAGTGGTAATCGAAGGAGCAGGGTGTAAGCCAGACGGCCAAGATGAGGAGGCTGAGCTGGGGAAGGGTGACATGGTACAGGCAGGGATGGAGACTGGCCAGGGAGGCGGAAATAGTGAAGCCCGAGCAAGTACAGGGTGGTGAGGGTTGTGGGGAGCCTGAAACCCCTCAGCCCCATTGGGCAGCTGGGAGACCAGCAAGGCTGCCTGCAGGAGCCCTATCCCATAGCCTGTTTTCCACAGAAGGAATTTTGTAGTTCACGGTGGAGACTGGGCTAGAATGGGGAGGGGTCAGTCTGGGCCCAGACCAGGGCTTGCAGTTCACCTGGAGTGAAGGGCGTTCTGAGAGAGGGATTCCAAAGGGAGAATCAGATGCACAGGGGTGTCACAGAATTGTGGCTCAGGTGCCTAAGTGGACATGGTGCCACCCATTGAGGTCAGGGACAGGGTTGGCACCTGAGTGGACATGGTGCCACCCATTGAGGTCAGGGACAGGGCGTGCACCTGAGTGGACATGGTGCCACCCATTGAGGTCAGGGACAGGGCAGGCACCTGAGTGGACATGGTGCCAGGGACAGGAGCAGTTAAGGGAAGCTCTGCTTGTGAAAACCTGTATTATCTGAGGTGATGTCAGGTGTAAACACATGCTTCCTAGTTCATGTAAACGCAGGACGCTCTGTGTTAGAGGATGCTGTGCGTTTTCACCCCTTACACACGGATCCTCACGGATGCCTGAGACAGAGGAAATTACCGGACTCCACGCACATGTTTGTGTGTACACATAGCCGTGGTCCAGCTTAATTTATAAATCAGGCATAGTAAGAGTAACAGCACCCAATAATAGAAGCAAATATAAATCGGGCATAGTAACAATAACAGCACTCAATAAAAGACCCAAACAATTGCAGAGTGTGCTAACCAAAGTTATTACAACTTATTGTTTCTGAAATTTCCATTTAATATGTTCAAACTTCAGTTGGCCATAGGTAAACAAAACCTTTGAAAGCAAAATCAGAGTTGGGTTGGGGGATGGTGGTGGGGCAAACTGCCAACTAAACCTTGTGTGCAGCCTGTGAACTACCATTCCCATAAGCAAAGCCACATCCATGTTAGAAGTTCCAGAGGCAGGATTGGCGGGTGAGAGCTGCAATCACAGAAACAGTGCTGCAGATCAGGAGTCAAGTAATCGCTTTAATTTCCTTCTCAGCCATTTCCTGCGTCTGTCTCCACATCCATGTGGCTGTCCGGTAAAACCTTTGAAATGTATCACCTTAAAAGATCTTTGCTTCCACTCACACAAGAGCCAAGAATGTCATCAGATGCCTTCCAAGGCAAGGACTTCCAAGTTTTGATGGAACTTCTGACCAAGCTTATGAGCAAGGTGTTTGAAAGGTGCCTTCATTTATGACTTTGTTCTGCTACCATAAAAACTTCATGAAACCATTTCCAGTTGGAACATGGTATTTAGGACGACCTGAATCTCTTCCTAGACCAAGGTCACTTATATCTGGCTCCAGAATAAGGTATCTCTTATTCCCTTGGAGCTGTGTCGTGCATTACTAATACATAACTAAAATGCGTGCAGAAGTCACTGCCAGCTATGTGCATTCTGGTGAATGGAAGCCATAGCAAATGCATGTGCCTTGTGACTTTCCCTGGTGTTCAACCCAGAGGGGACAGTGATGGCACACCAAAGAGAAGAGTCCTTCCAAGATGAGCCCAGTGAACCAATGAGTGTGTTAGGGTCTCTTTTAGGAGTGTAGATGACTCACAGCAGCTGGATTTTTGAAATGTCTAGGCCAGCGTGGGTGACGACCCACAAAGCTGCACCACTGACCCACCCAGTCAGCCGTAAGCCTCTCATACACCCTACGTTCCCAAGACCATGTACGGGTGGGGTAGAGGGACTGGGGGCTGGATCTCAGGCCAGTGCCTTCTAGAGGGAGTATGTATTCACAGCCTCTTGCTGTTATCACAGATCCAGCTGTTACTGCCACTCACGACTGAGGAAGGTGGTGTCCTGTGGGTCACCACACAGTAAAGCCGCAGTTCTCTTGGCCTTTATGGATGGCAGCTTAGACATGTAAGTCTGTCTAATCCTCCCCATGGCTTTGCAGGCTCAGCAGGATGCTGTCACTCTCATTTTACAACAAGGAAACTGAGCACAGAGAGGTTAAGTAACTTCTTAAGGTCATTCAGCTCCTAAGTGCCAGAGCCAGGATTTGAACCTATGAAGTTGTAGACAGAGCTTTAAAAAATGCTCAAGATATTGTATGTGCGCAGAGGGTACAAAGTGAGAAGAAATGATGAAAGCTCAATTTAGACAAAAGGTAACCTTAGGGTAGATCTAAGAGAATGTTGGGAGGAGGGTCACGATGAAGCCTAGTCTGGGTCAGGATGCTAATGTTTGTTTGAGGCAGGTGTCAGGGTGGCCTTGAACCTGTGATCTGCCTGCCTGGCCTCCTCAGTGCTGACACTGCAGGGTGATGTAGGTGGGTCATCTGTCTATGTGTTACTTTCATTGGTTAATAAAG
>LOEQ01000448.1:447691-460239 GCA_001685075.1 Bramus lutescens | reverse complement strand
TTCTTTATTAATTAACCAATGAAAGCAACAGATAGATAGAAGACCCTCCTACATCAGGGATGGGACTTACAAAGGGAACAGTTTTAGTCTGTCTGGCTTCTGGCTCACAGGGCTAGGACCAGCCTCGTGGATGGGTGCTTTGTGGGTGGATGGAGTGGGCTGGTTGGAAAATGGGAATTCCATGGAGAGAGAAATCAAGGCCATGCCGGAGAACATGGATCTCATGGGTTGTTAGCCATTTGTCTTATTGCTGTGTCAGGGTATCCCAACCGAAGCAAGTTAAGGAAGGGAGGGTTTATTATGGCTTACAGTGTGAGAGTTCAGTCCATCATGGTGAGGGAGGCATGGTGGCAGGTGTGTGAGGCAGCTGGTCATGTGGCATCCACAGTCAGGAAACAGAGTGAAGAATGCTGGTTGTCCTCTTTATTGCATCTGGGTCCTCCTACGCTAACTAACCTAATGTAGGAAATTCCTCCCAGGCATGCCCCAAGACTGGTCCCAAGGTGACTCTACATCTCTACATCATGTAAATCAACATAAGGCTTCTCAATGATCAAATGTGAAAGAGAAGGGAGGGAATGTAGTCAGAGTGTAGCTTCGCTGAGGTAGAGCAGAGAACCCAGGAGCAGAGGAGATGGCTCATGCCAGGAAGGAGACAGTGTGTGCTGGTTATCTCTTTCCCACTGAGCCTCCAGATGACTTAATGACTATTGAGACAAAGATCTAAGGAAAACACTAACTTGATTTTGGGTCATGTAACCCTTTCTCACATCAGGATATTTTTCTGAGACTATATGATCTTTGTGGGATTTGGGGCTATGCCCAGTCATTCATTTGTTACCAGTTGTGTCTAGAGGACCACACCCTCTTTCTTAGGGACCCTGCTTAAAGGCTAGACCCTGAGATCAGCCTTAACTTTTTAAGTTTGAGGGGTAACACTCACTAAGCATTGCCATTTGCTCACCCCTGAGAACGTCTGCCTTAGGTTCCTTGTGACCCTGACCTGTGCCCAGTCTAAGCTCTGCCACTGGGACTCCTCTGTTGCTCATTGGCCATGGAACCCTTAGGCCTACAGCAGCCCCAGGAGCATCTCTCTCCTTCCACTAGCACCCTGAGTGCCTTTGTGTTTGCTCTCCTCATGGATTCACTACTCCTGGTGGGATCCTGGACGTCTGTTCTTAGCCCTGAATGAACATTAAGTAGCTCCAGGGAAGAGGCATTGGAAGGCGAGGAAGAGGAACCTCGGCAGAGCACGAAGCTAAAGACCAGTGGGATCAGCTGATCAAAGAAGGGCTCTTACCATAGGCAAGGGAGTCAGCGCCAGTGTGGAGTAAACAGGCTTACAGCTTGGACTAGCAGCAGCTGGAGCCCCTACCCCTCTGCAGGGTTGAAAGGGGCAACAGAGAGGTTGTGGGCAGAACCAGAAGGGATGGCATAGAGTCCAGGCCCCTGAGAGCAAACTGGAGCTATGGTCACCTGTGCGCTGCTGTGCTGTACAAAGCCAGTGGGCAGGGATGAGTTTCTGAGTCCCAAGGCTGGGTGAGGTTGAATAGTCAGGAGAGCAGGGAACTCAAGACAAGGAGGCAGCTGTGAACCCAAGTCCTCCCACACATGGCGTGCACCCCTTCAGCAGAGCCCTCCCAGATTGGCCATGGCTCATAGTGCACTCCCTGTTCCAGGCAGGAGCTGGAAAGACATCTGTCTTATATTCCCCTTTCCTCCTTCACACCAATTCCTTCCAAAAAGCTTCCTGAGCTGAGCGAGAGCAGTGTGCCCAAGGTCACCTATCCAGCCCATGCATCTATTGGCTTGACTCCTAAATGCGCCATCACAGGAAGCAGCCAGTGGCCCTGAGACCTGCCTTCCAGAAGTCTTCTTTCCCTGGCTTATGCCTCTGTTTTTTCCTTCCCTGGTGCCCCGACTCTTAAGCATACCTTAGCCTCCTATTTTAGCTATGGTTTTGTAGGATGGTAGAAAAATTTGAGAGGCCCGAAGCACCTCCTTTACATCATTAAAAGCAAAAAGCAAGCACACAAAACTTGGGTAAATGCATCAGGAAGTCCCAACTGACCTTGGGATTTTGGAATATAAATCAAATATAAGATTATTTCTAGGGGACCAGGGAGATAGCTTAGATGGTAAAGTGCTTGTCAGATGAGCTGGCTAGTCTGCTGTCAACTTGACACAGGCTAGAATCATTTGGGAAGAGGGAGCCTTAACTGAGAAAATACCCCCACCAAATTGGCCTGTAGTGTAAGTCTTTGGGACATTTTCTTGATTGATGCTTGATGTGGGAGGTCCCCACTCACTGTGGGGGTGCTACCCCTGGAATTATGGTCCTGGGTACTATGAGAAAGCAAACTGAGCAAGCAAGGAGGAGCAAGGCAGTAAGCAGCACTCTTCCATGGCCTCTGCTTCAGTTTCTGATTTAGGTTCCTGCCTGCTCTTTCTTTGATGATGGACTGTGATGTGGGAGTGTTAACCCTTTCCTCCCTGTGGTGGTTTGAAAGAAAATGGCCCCCAGAGGGAGTGGCACTGTTAAGAGGTGTGACTTTGTTGGAGTAGGTGTGGCCTTGTTGGAGGAAGTACATCACAGTGGGAGTGGGCTTTAAGGTTTCCTTTGCTTATGCTATGCTCAGTGCGGTAAGCAGTCCACTTCCTGTTACCTGTGAGTCAAGATATAAAACTCTGAGCTCCTTCTCCAGCACTGTGTCTGCCTGCAGGCCACCTACAATGATGTCAATGGGCTGAGCCTCTGAACTGTAAGCCAGCCTCCATTAAATGTTTTCCTCTATAAGAGTTGCTGTCATCATGGTGTCTCCTCATAGCTACAGAAACCCTAACTAAGACACCTTCCAAGTTACTTCTGGTCCTAAAGTCTTATCGCAGCAATGGGGACCATAACTAGGACACCAGAAAGTATGATGACCTGAGTTTGGTCTCCAGCCCACTTGGAAAGCCAGGTCTGACATGTCCTTGTGATAGCTGTGCGGGGAAGGTAAAGAGGGAAGCATCCATTGCCTAGCCTACTCAGTGATCCCCGAGTCCCATGGAGAGACCCTGTCTCCAGATACCCAAACTGAAAATCAGAAAAGCAGACTGCTTCTAAGGAATGATACTTAAGGTTGACCTCTGGCCTCTACATATATGTGTATACATGTGCACATTCACCCATACACCTGAAATGTCCCCCTCAAATGCTTCCTGAACAATGTTTTTCTCATGTTGTTGGTTCTCCTGGTTGCTGATAACCAAGGGAACACTGGGAGTTTCTATGAGTAGCCTAGTTCTGGAAAGAGGGTCATAGGATCTCCAAATAAATAAATAAATAAATAAATAAATAAATAAATAAATAAATAAATAGTCACAGTCCAGCAGATTCATGGCAATGTACCATATTCCTGGCATTGTGGGGCCTGTGCTGGCTAAGGGAAAGGAGGCATTCCCCGCATGGGCTAAGGCCAAGCTGGTCACTGATTTGGGGGCACATCCCTAGGGGCAGAAGAAAGAGTGTTCTATGCTTAGAATCTTGGGAAGAGGGCCGGTGTCTCTGACGTCTCTTTGCCTGTGACCTGCTAGGAGGTAAAGCTGGGAAGATTGTCTCAAGTTTCTGCTAACCCTGAATCTGTCTGCCCATGCGGGTGAGCCATGGGTTCTGTGGCACCCTCAGGCTCCAAGGGGAACAGATGACCTGGGACAAGGACTGGACAAAGACATTTTGCATAGTCTCAGCCCAATTTTCAAAGAGTTTCCGGTCAGGAGACATGCAGGTGAGGCATTTGGGGAGGTGTGAGGGAACACTGCTTCCCCTCTTTGAGGTGACTTTCGTGTGTTTGAAGTTCAGAGACAAAGAGGCGAAAGCAAAGTGCCCAGGGCAGATTCAGATGGAATTCTCTGAGGCTGTCTTCCCGTCCCTGGGTGTGAAGGGAGAGGGACACCAGAAATCTGAAGGTCATTGAGTAGGGTGACACCTTCACCTTGAAGATGGTTCTAGATAACACAAAGAAGTAAATTCCGTTGTCTCCAGGACCAACAAACAGGGCTCACAGTTGCACAGTGTCCAATCTCTGCCTCTGAGCAAGGTGGTTGTGTTTGCTTGCACACATGAGTGTGTGAGCCTTGGAGCACTTTGACTGACAGTTTGGCTGCCCTGCCTACTGCACTTGGTGGAAGAGAGGATCTCTGCAGTTGCTGTATCAAGAGTTTCTGTCAAAGGACTGGGCAGTGTGTGCTCATAATTACTGATGGAGTGAGTAGCAGCCCTGACTGGAAACAGTGTACACGCCTTTGTCTCTTGGGGATTTTTCTATACCACGCGACCATAGCCTTTACAGAATTCACATTCTGACATCTCACTGAACCTCTGATGGCCATTCCCTTGTTATAGCATTTAGAGTAGTGAGGGATCCTAGTCTTTCTTTAGGTGTTTCTTCTGCTCTTGTTCTCAGTGTGTCTCACCTGTCAGAGTCAGGACAAAGCCTTTAAGGACAAGCCTCTGGGCATGCCCCCTGAGACAGGTGTGGTCTTCGTTTAGCAAGTCCTTCCCACGTCTGACCATCCCCAAATGAATTTTTATGAGGGATAGTCTGAGGGAGCAGAGGTGAGCCTGGCTGACGTGCAGAGTTGAGTCACTCCATATGGAGGTGTCTTAGTGTCATCAATCAGTTCTGATCCTGAACACGAGCAGGAATTGCTGCACTGTCCCAAGCCTGGGCTACCTACGCTTGGCTGTGAGAATGGGGCTTTTTGGCTAGTATCTCCAGTAAAGCCTGCTATTGAGCAACTCTTCTCTGCCCTGTAGGTGGGTGCTTCAGACTAATAGGGATGAAAAGGAACCTGGAGTTCCTGCCCTCAGGGAGACATCAAATTAGTTCAGCAAACCAGGCAGAGGCTGAAAGACCTGGAAACTGGCTCAGAGGCTCACATAAGCTGGGAGGAAGGGCAGGGATCCAGGAGTCAAGGCTCTTCTATCTTGCTTGCTTCCATCTTCTGTAATCCTCAAGTGCTTTTTTCTGTGCCATGGCTTCCTGTCTCCTCTGTGTGCTTGTTTGTATATGTGTGGGATGCATTTGTGTGTGCAGGTGCTTGTGAAGGTCAGCAGTTGACATAAAGTATCTTTCTCAATTGCTCTACACCTTTTTTTTTTCTTTGAGACAAGGTCTCTCATGGAACTTGGAGCTCTTTAATTTGGCTAGCCTAGTGAGCTAGCAAGCCCCGAGGTCTTTCCATCTTTGCCTCCCCAGCACTGGGGTTACATGCCCATATGCTCATGCCCAGATTTTTACATGAGTGCTTGAGTTCTGAACTTAGGCCTCCATTCTAGAGCAGCAAGCACACTACCAACTGTGTTATCTCCCCAGCCCCAAGAATTCCTTCCTTCTACAAATGTCTCCTTGGTTCCTTGCTCATCCTCACTGATACTGTCTTACCCATCTTGACTTTCCAACACCTGGCACACATAGCCTTCCTAACATGCTTGGGACACATAAGATAAAAAATACACGCGAGGAGTCAGTGTTAAGGGGTCACAGTGTAGAGAGAGGAAGCGAAGAGATTCCTGAATGTGCTTTTAAACCTTTAAATCTATGAAGCAGCTGGAGGACATTTCAGGCCTTGATGCATATGTTACAAAAAGCGAGATGAATCATGGGAAACGCAAATGCAGCCAGTGTTTCATTCTTGCCCTGCCCACCTTTGCCTTCTCAACAGAACCAGCTTCTTTCCAACTTGACACGGTTCATCTCCAAAGCTGGGTCTAGAGGGTGTGGTATAAAGTGAGGTTGTGTGTTCCTGGGGATGCTGTGGGTCTGTTGGGTTCCATCCGTAATCAACAGATGTTCAAGTCAGTGCTGCTGGGGCTTCTCCTGTCTTTCTGTCTGCTGTGGAATCTGACAGGCAAGTCCTGCCTTTGGCTCTCACCACTGAGTCTGAGGCCAGTGGTGCAGCTGTTCAGAGGGGCCTTGGTGTGGAAGACTGCAGATCGTGGCATCCCCCTCTCACCATGCCCAGGCCTGAGATCATGAAGGTGGATGCCAGCAACTTGAAATCTGTGTTGGCTTGTCAGCTGACTGGCACTAGAAAAGACTTCTGAACGGGAGAAACAAAAGTTTCCATTGCTTAAAATAGCCGCAAACCTTTGTTGTACCTGGACGAGGGAACTGGGGACACTTCCCACATGTATACAGAGCCCGGAGGCTGTCACCAAGTGTGTGTGGTGTGGCCTGCAGAGCCCAGGCGAGTTCCCACTTCAGTGTGGCATTGAACTGCTCTGTCATTGTTCTCATCGGACTCTTGTTTTTATTATATATTTTTTTAAAAATTAAAACATATATACTCACATATGTAATTAAAGTACACACACACACACACACACACACACACATTGTGTATATTGAAACCCTAAGTTACCTGGAAAACAAGATGCATGGATGGTGAGGTGGGACTTAAGGGTTCCTACACCCTTAAGGGTGATGACAGTGACTTTTGGTGTGCAGTATGTAGTAGACTTTCATTAGTAGCCTACTGAATAATGGCAATAGAGAACCAAGTGTATATATAATCAGTGTCCCACATCCTCTTTCCCCCAAGTTCAATTTTTAGTGTCATCTTTGGACGCGTTTGATTGATTTGTGTATTCTGTTGCCTTTACATATTACAGATTCTCCTTCATTTGCAGTTATTATATCTCAGTAAACATATCTGGGGCTGAAAATATTGTAAGTCCAAACTGACTTGGCCATGCAAAGCTGACAGGATATCCCAACTTAGCCACACAGCCTTCTGGAGGTGGGCACTGTTTCTCCCGCATGATTGTGGGTCTGCTTACTGCCCATCATCCAGGAAGGGTTGCGTAATACATCAGCCTGGGAGAAGAGCCAAATCCAAAGTGCACTCTCTACTGAATGTGCCACTTTTGGACAATCATTAAGATGAAAAATCATGCGTCAAATAAAACATGGTTAGCTGAGGTTCTCTGTATCCTGGAAAGCTTGCCTCTTCCCCTTGTATCCTCCAAATCTCTTCATGGACATGTATGGAGTAATTATTCCCGTTAGGGCTAGCAGACTGCCCTGTGAGGAGGAAGTGACAGTTATTAGAGAAATAATTCTTACTCTGGCAGGATTCAGAATCTTCTCCTTTCTCAGTGATAGCAAATTCCAAGATGAACTACCTTACATATGTGTTTTTTCTTTCAGGAGAACTTATCATTCTGAAGTTATTTAAAGATTTTAACATTATTTTTAGATTGTGTGTCTGTGAATGTGCGCTCATATGTGTGAGTGGAGTGTGCAAGGAGGCCAGAAGACAGTGTCAGGTCCTCTGGAGCTAGAGTTACCGGTGATTGTGAGTCGCTCAGTACAGATGCTGGGAACCAAATTCTGGTCCTCTGCGAGACCAGCACATGTCCTTAACTGCTGAGCTGTCCCTTGACTTTCTCATCCTGGAAAGATTTTATCTCCTCTGTAATTGCAGTGGGGTCACATGCTAATAACCAAGCTCCCTTACTAAACTCCCCTCAACACTAGTCTGTTCCTCATAGGCTGGCTAACCCAGAGCACTTGTAGCTGCTCAGCGATTGGATGATGGTGACAGCTGTAGAATTCTGGAAATGTACTCGGAATTGTTGAATTGCATTCTTACAATGGATAAATTTTATGGTATGTAAATTATGCCTCAGTAAAACAGTTAATAAAAAATGGCTATAGAAAAATAATGTCTTTTTCCAAAGCTCACACCTGCAGAAATATTTCAGGGCTGTTTAAGTTTCTACCATCCCATATATTTGGTTCAAATGTCGCTGCAGGGGACAGGAGAAAATAGAGGTGCAGATGGGCCAAATAACAGCCAAGGCCACCCTCCTGGTCCCCCTCCACAGTATGCAGTGACATTTACTCAACATTTACTAGGTGACAGAAACATATAATGAGCAAGGCAGGCCTTGACCCTGTCCTTGGAGTGTTTATGTAGTGAGGAAATAACCCCAGTTCCCACCACGGTTCATACTTCTCAGCTAAGTCTGGAAGCCCCCAAGGCAGGGATAAGGTTCCAGTTAGTTCCCCTCCTGTGGATTCATGAATGAGGACCTGTTTCCTGGGGGCTTAGTAGGTGTCTAACAAAATGCCTCCAACTGTAGATGTTACTAAAACAACAGGTGAACAATTGTCTATTTTGTCCCATGAGATGGGTTGGGAATGTGGGTAGGGCTCACTGGGCAATTGTCCTTCAAGACCCGGTGTTTGATGAAGTTAACCAGTGGTTCTTAGCTGGTGGGCAAGGTTGTCATCTGGAGGGACCATAGTACCTGGCACCTGCAGAGAGACACCTTGAAGGTGAGGGATCCTTTCCCTCCCTACGCCGATTTAAAACATGACAGGGTTTAAGAAAGGTGGTCCAAGCAGGAGAAGTGGAAGCCAATAAGACAACCTCCTCCACCTTGGGCTTGGGAGCCAGCCAGCAATCTTCCTCTACATTTAACCTTCTGGGTCCGGGTAGAATAAGCTCTTGCTCTGAGTGGTGGTGGGCAGAGCGCCTACCAGGAAACAAGAATGTGCCACCATTTTTTCTCCACCACCAACGTAGTTGGTGCTGTAGCTTAACTTGGCACCAGTTTAGAATCAGGATCAGGATGACTAGCTGGGCACATCTCACCTCTCTATGTGAAGACACTTCTCATCCTTAAAACCCCAGCAGAAGCTGGGCATGGTGGTGCATGCTTTTAATCCCAGCACTGGGAAGGTGGCAGAGGCACAAAGATCTCTGAGATTAAGGCCAGCCTAGTCTACAAATTGAGTTCCAGGATAGCCATGGCTACACGGTGAGACTCTGTTTCAAAAACCCCAAACCGCCATCAACAACGACACAACACCCAGACAGAGTCTGGAAGTGCATGTGTGGAAAGCGAAAGCTCCCCCCTCTGGGTCCTTCTCATTTCTCCTACTCCTTTATCCTGTTGGTCGCATGGAACCTTCTTGTCCCAGAGTTCCCAGAAGCCCTTGCACAGGACCATGCATTTGTGAATCACCACAGACAGCATGCCACTAGCATAACACGCTGCAAGCTGCCTTTTCCCATTTAATGCATCGTGGCTTTAAAATGACCTTTTACACGCATATTGTTCGAAAAGAATTAAACATACAAACCGCATTACTACAGTAAAGGTTACTTCACATTTCTTTAGAAAAAAATACTTATTTTTCGAGGTTTTCATATGTGAGTACTATATTTACATCATTTATACGTCCATCCTACCTTCTTGTACTTCTCCCATGTCTCCCACCCAACTCCCTCTTAGGTTTAGAACCTTTGCTTTCATTATTATTGTTACACACACACACACACACACACACACACACACACACACACACTTGCATGTTATGCATACACACACATATAACCTGCTGAATCCATTTAATGTCACTCATATGTATATGTACTTAGGACTACTTGCGATCAGATAACCTAGCTGGAATGCCCATGAACCACAACAATGAGTGACCAGCCAGGCAAGATATACCCGTGGCACTTCTGTATTGGGGGTAACCAGCAGCCCCCTCACTAGGAGGGAATTTGAGTCTGGTACTGTGAACCTCGCCGACAACCTGAGGCCGTGGACTCTTGAGGATGACCTCATACTTCCACTTACTGAAGCCAGTGTCATTCCCAACAACCTTCTCAAGACTTTCGTTGCATCCACAGGTAGGTGTAGCTCTCCCCTGGTCAGCAAAGAAGCTTCCTTTTGGCAAGACAGCCCTATCACAGGAATCCACAGCTGCTCAAAACTTATTGTGGGGACACCTTATACACATCTGTTCTTTTTTTTTTCCTGTGTGGCCTCTAAAAATTGCTTCTGTTTTTGTTTTAGTGGACAAATAGGATTGTGTGTATTTATGGAATACATGGTGATGTTTTGAAGGACTCCTGCATCGTGGGATAGCTAGTTCAAGCCCTTAGCATAGGCATCGCCTCACATATGTGTATTCTCTCTCCGGTGAGGACACTTCAGATCTACTCAGCCTTTCAGGAATATGATTCATTAACTCGAGTTATTGGCGCATCTCCACTTGTGAACCGCACGTCTCTGGCTGGGCATGGGCTCTCGAGGGCCGGGGTTCCGAATGACTCAGCCCACAGTTTGTGCCGCTCATGAAATCAGAAGTGGATATCTCATTGTAAAAGTGTGCCCAGCCCTTTAGCTAGGAGTCGTCGGCTCTGTGTCCAGTCCTGGCACTCACAGGAGTGGCCTCGGCTCTCCTTGTTTCTGTCCATACTGGGTCTCGAGTTTCTCACCTGCAAAGTGGGTTAAGGACCACACACATTATGGTCTTGTTTAGTTCTCCCTTGAAACCCGTGGAGAGAGGCAGGGACAAGGTTAAAGGTTAGCCTTGGATAGAGGGTCTCCTTAAAGGGGTGCAATGCCTCCCCCACGGTTTCGCTTTCTGTGGATTCACTTCCAGTTACTGGCAAAGGAAATATAGTACCGAATGGGAAATTTCAGAAATAAACAACTCATGATTTTTAAAACACCTTCCTCCCCTTTGGGCAAATCCCAATTTATATAATTAATGGGTATTATATTTTACAGACACCCTGGAGGCTCATGCGCAGCTCCCAGCACTGGGCTCAGTCCCAGGCCACCAGTCCGCTCACTCCTTTGCGGTTGCTTCTGTAATGGCAGATCCCTCTCTCTACCTTTTACTGTTCTCTCTCTGACCTCTGAGTTATTTTCAAAATAAACACCTCATTGTTTCTCCAGCAACTTTCATAAGTAAGGTCACTGTCGGTGGCCTTTTCTCCCCCCTCGCCCGACTTCTCTTCTTCTTCCTTCCTCCTTTCCCTCTGTGACATATTTGTGTCTATGTATGTATGCAGGGGGTGCATGTATGTGTGTGTGTGTTAATCCCAAAGATGTGAGGAGAAAGGTCACAGGCCCAAATCATCATGACCAAATTAATTAAAACAAAGTTTTTTGTTTGTGTACATAGGTTGCCTCCCCTGAAGTTGGGGTTTGAGAGGTTAGCATTAGACATGAGAAAGACAAGGTATTTATAGCCCATGGCTATGGGGTTTCCAAATGGGGGATTTGGTGGGCAAAATAGATGGGGTTAAGGAGCAGAACATTACAAGGTGCTGATAACAAAGCAGTCATAACAACCATTGGAAACAAAGGCAGGGTTGCAAGATGATAATAACAACATTTTGAAACAAAGAAATGGTTGTAGTTAAGGTTGCAGGAGGCCATGGTCCAGTCCTTGAGGGTCAGAGGTTTAACCATATATGGGAATGAACCCAGTTTGTCTTTGCTGTAAGATGGCTTTCAAGTCCAAGATGGAGGTAGGCTGTTTCATCAAGTGGTGGTCAGAGGATAGTATCAGGTATTAGTCCTCACCATGCAGCCTGTTTGAGGAAAGGTTTCTTCTGCTGCACTAGGCTCATAGGCTAGCTGGTTGTTGATCTCTCAGGGAATCCTCCTATCTTACCACAGGACCACAGACATGCACTACTGTGCCTGACTCTCCACAGATGCTCAGGATTTGAGTCCAGGTCCCGTGCCTGTGTGATCAGTGTGTGTTCACTGACAGACCCCCGTGCCTGTGTGACCAGTGTGCGTTCACTGAGACCCCGCTCAGCCTGGACCTTCTTCCTTAACTCTGGTTTGTCTTTCTCAACTATGGCCACCACTGTGCTACCCCACACGGCAGCAAGAAATCTTGCATATCAGGAAATACTTTCAAAACTTTTGTCATGGTGTACTGCCTTTATAATATTGTTATCATCATTAATTTCATACTGTGCTGAAATGCATATATCTTAGCATATGCGTGTCTCTGTAAAATAAAAATCTTTGTGGTGTCAGTACAAACCATGGTATCAGTTACCCACTGGGGATCTTGGACAGTACCCTAAGATAAGGGGGACCCTATCTAAACCAGGCCTGTGGAGTGAATGAAGGTGGTGGGGATGGTACCAGTCAGGGCAAGGCCTGTGGCTTCTTTCCCACTGAAAGAGCCTTAATACAATGACCTTGGCAGAAGAAAGGCTCCCTCTGTCCCTTGTTCTGCCCTCTTGGACTGCTCAGTCAGAAGGGAAAGAGACAAAACCCTTTCTGCTAAAGGCAAGACCTCCAGGCTGTTTAAGGTACCTCTCCATTCCTCAGTCATATGACCACATTAAGCTGCAAGGGAGCTAGGAGATGTGGTTTTTGTTATTAGAGGTATGAGCCCACCTAGAAGAATGAAAAATGAGGTTGAAAGAGCCCACACTAGCCAGATGCCTGTTGCCCCTTTTCACGTTGGGTTGGGTTCAGCTCCTTCTGATTAATCATCAGCTCTCACATGCACAGACCGTTTCCTCTTTGCTCAGCTCTGAGCCATCTAACAGCAGTGATTCTTCTAAGTGGACAGGCAGTTGGATCTCTGTGAGTTCAAGATCAGCCTGGTCTACAACACAAATTTCAGGACAGTCAGGGCTACACAGAGAAACCCTGTCTCAAAAAACCACAAATCTCTCTCTCTCTCTCTCTCTCTCTCTCTCTCTCTCTCTCTCTCTCT
>LOEQ01000448.1:401996-413023 GCA_001685075.1 Bramus lutescens | reverse complement strand
TAGACTATGCATTTATGGCCTCGGCCACTGTAGATGCTCATTGATATTTAGTTGTTCATTTATGATGCTCATAAAGTGTTTGTACTTTAGGGATGGGCTTAGCTACTCAGGACTGTGTACCCAAGGCTCATCTATGCTGTGGTAACTGACAGGACCGTCCTCCTTTTTATAGGTTGAATAATACTCCCCAGTATGTGCATACTATATTTGTATGTTGTGTTTATCCTTTCATTCGTCCAAAGCATTGAAGTTGTTCACACTGGTTGTCTTGAATAGCAGTGCAATGCCCATGGTAGACAGGCACATCTTAGAAATCTTGACCTCCATTCTTTGGATTTACCTTATAAATGAGATGGCTGGATCATACAATAGTTCCAGTTTCGATTATTTGAGAAACTTCTATCAGGCTTTCTGTAGCATCTAAACTTTTTTTGGTTTATTTTGAGCCAGATTGTATGTAATTCAGGCCAAGCATACATTGAAACTTTTGAAACCATGATCCCAAATGAGCTTTTCCTCTTTACACGTTGCTGGTTTCAGGGATTGTGTCTTAGACAGACAAGGTACGTGGCTTCAGTGAGCATCAGTACACTCTTCTTTAAGGCAGGATCCCTGATGAGACTAAAGAAATAACGGGTGCTGGACACAGCCTGATGCTTAGTAGGATGAGTTATCACAAAACTGTTTACCTCCGTGTTACTGTGTAGTTGCTGGTGCGTAACAGGGTCTCATCAGCAGGAACACTCCCTACAGAGATCTCCCTCTTTAGAGAAAGGCTCCTGCATAGTGGATAGCTATTACTACGGCATCATTAATAACAAAGACTGTGAAATGGATCCAACATGGTAAGATGGATGTGACTGAGCAATTAGGGCACCAAATGGGTTCAGATACCTGGCATAAGTTGAGGGGATCCCACAGCTAGGGGATTCCACAGCTAGGCAGACACAAAGAACAAGTTACATTTGGCTTCCTGATAAGAGATATGAAAATCCTGTTTTGTCAAAGTCATAGCAAATACACTACAGTGGTTATTTTTGTGAGTGCAAAGTCACCTTGATGAAGGGAGCAATCCACATAGATGTCCCCTTTCCAAAAATCTTGGTCTCCTCAGTGTAGAGTCTCAAGAGAGGGAGGTGGGGATTTTATCTGAAACGACACCTTCCGGCCACACCCCGAGTATGTGCAGACAAACCCTGCTCTGGCTTTATTTCTGTTATTATAAAAACACCTGACAGAAAGCATAGGAAAGGAAGGGTCACTTCAGTTCCCAATTCCAGTGTACAGTCTGTCACTGCATGGATGTCAAGGCTTCAGGAATTTCAAACTGCCCACCACATCACATCCATAGCTGGGAGCTGAGAGAAATGTGAACATGCATGCTTAGTGTTCAGCTAACTCTCCATACTCTTCTACAGGGAAGCACTCAAAACCAAGGGGATGGTTTCAGGCTGGGTCTTCCCACATCAACAATGACAATCAAGGTGATCCCTCACAGATGTGCTCAGGTTGGCCTAGCCTGGTCTAGACAATCTCTCATTGGGATTCTCTTCCCAGTTGATGCTAGAGTATATCAAGTTGACAATTAAGTTGTCACAAATCACTTGAGACACTCTGGCCCACTGGAAGTCAGTTTGAGAGTGACTGATTCAAGGACACCTGAAGTCTCAAGTGAGTTTACAAAGCTGTTTTATTGCTACTTTCTCTCTGTCCCCCTGGCCACAGGAGACCCTGCTTCCACCCTCATTACCACAAGGAAAGCACAGACAAAGGCTATTATGGTTGACTCCTAGGCCATTTACTAAAAGATTCACAGTAGTCAGGATTGCCAGTGCCAGCTGCAGTTGAATAATCCCAACATTGAGTGACTTCATCCAACACATCAGTGATATCCAGACATGGTGTGGGAAGTCCTTCTGTATATGTGTTGTTTTATTGGTTAATGAAGAAAGAAGCTAGGCTTGGCCTGTGATAGGACAGAGTAGAGCTATGCAGGGGAAACTAAACTGAATGCTGGGAGAAAGAAGGCAGAGTCAGTGAGATGCCATGTAGCCGCCAGAGGGGGAAGATGCAAACTGCTAGCTGGAACCTTGCCGGTAGGCCATGCACCTCATGGTAAAATATAAACTAATAGAAAGGGGTTAATTTAAGATATAAGAGTAAGCCAGAAATATGTTGCCAAGCAGTGATTTAAATAATATAGTTTCTATGTGATTATTTTGGGAGTCTGGGTGGCTGGGAATAATCAAGCAGTTCCAACAACACAGGCATATTATGGCCTGTCGTGAATTGACTTGGTGACTGAGATCCTTCATTCCTACAGTGTTGCCTACTTCTAGGGCTACATGGAGTGTTCTAGCTTCAGTTATGTTGCAAGAGCATGGCTGATCATGCAGGGCACTTTCTGACAGTAGAAGCTATTTCGTATGACCCCTTATGAATTCCAAGAAAAGGCTGAGGGAGTTCTTTTCCTAGTTGCTGTGGTTTGAGCGTGAAATATCTCCCACAAGCTCATATGTTTGAACACTTGGTTCCCGGCTTGTGGTGCCATCTTGGAAGGGTGTGAAAGGTTTAGGAGGTATACTCCTGTTGGAAGAAATGAGTCACTAGGGTCTGACTTTGTGTCTTTGAGGTTTTAACCAGTCCCCACAATCCTGCCTTGCCTTCCTCACTTCAGTGAACTATGACTTCAAACTCTCATCTCTTTTGTAAGTTGCTTTTGTTAAGTATTCTGTGACAACAACTGGAGAATAATAATTCACTGAGGGGCCAAGGGAGAGAAATGGACTTGAAGACATTGGCCATCCTTAGTCCCTCTGGTTTATGAACGGGTATGTGAGCCACCTTCTGTTGGGGCAACCTGGTTTCAGGCAGTAAGACTGGAGGCTGGGACATCTGTGTAAGCAGAAAAGGTGTCTCATGCCGATGGAGATGAGGCCATTTCTTTATCCCTGCTGGGACTCCTGCCCATCTAAGGAAGAAGCATCATGGAGAAGGGGGTTCTTGGACCCAAGATCTTGGATGCCTGCTCCCAGATGGTCCTGGGAAGCCCCTCTGTCCCTGCATTCAGTCTGGTCTGGGATACCTGCTCCCAGATGGTCCTGGGAAGCCCCTTTGTCTGTGCATCCAGCCTGCTCTGGGGGTCATCTCAGTTGAAGCCAGTTTGAATCTGAGTTTGCTGTCAGTCATCCTGACTAGTAACAGGCAACATGAGCCTTTCATGGAATAGTGCCTATAACTGAGTGAGGCTGTCACCATATCAGTGATAATCCAGACTATGACAAAGAAACAGTGCCAGCCGTGTAGACTGGGCCCAGACCTCAAACGCACAGGGAAAGCAGGGGAGCAGAGGCTCTGGATTTATTTAGAAAGACCTGGATTGCCAGCAGAACTTGAACTCTTCTCAGCTCTATGCTCACAGGAAGTTTCACACCCTCTCTGAGTGTGTTTTGTTTATTCGTGGTATCCCAATGACTACCTAGCTAAATGACAAAGAGCGGCAATGTAAAGAGCTCGGCTCAGATATATCACTTAATGGCCACTAAGTTCTTAGCTTCCTGACCTCCAGATACAAAAGCACCAGTTTTGTCTAGTCTCTGAGCCAATTAACCAGGGGCTCCCCTCCCCGTATGGCCACAGACAGCCTTGCAGGGGGGTTTCCTATCTGACACCCCACTTTAGCACAACAACCACGTCGGACACTCCATTATTCATATTCTGCAGTAATGGGCTCATTAAGCACGGCCCCGTGACTCTGCAGACCCTGGAACGGAACCAAAGGCCACTTCTCCAGTGGTTGTTTTCCTCCCCGAGATGCTTATATGTTTTGGAGACGATGCCAAGATATCCGGCACATTCTTTCCAGAAGGAGACAGCCTATAAATTATTAGTAAGTAAATAAATAAATAACCACCGGGTTCTGTCAGTTTGGGAGGGAAGAAATCAGGCAATCAGCGTTGGTTGTCTTGTCACCCACTTGATTGACTGAATTGTGAGTTTATTGGGGGGGGCTGACGTGGAGGGGGGGATCTTCAGCCCTGTGCGGCTCTGTGACAAAGAAGTTTGGGGAACAAACTTCGGAAGCAAGGAAAAGAGAGTTGGCTTCCGTGGCTGCTCCACTCCCCTGTAATTAAGCACGGCATAGAGCCCGCCGTACCTGTCACTTTGCATGCGCGGAGAGGTGCCAGATGAACACGGGGACCTCACCGCCTTATAAAAAATTAAGTGCAACATCATCTTGATGCGTTTTTGATCTCTACATATATTATCGTTTCTGGCAATATGAATTCTAAAATTAGGAATGAAAGGGCCTCATGTTCAAAGGATCCTTCAATTCCTTTAATTTTATTTACTTTTTTAAAACGGGCTTTTCCACAAAAGCAGTGTTTTACGTCTTCTTAAGGATTTGAAAAAAAATTAAAGAAGCAAAAAACTTTTATAATGACCTCATTCCCTTCCCTCTTTCCATGTTAAAGTGTAATTGTCGAGGTGGAACCCAGGCTCAATAGTGACTGGCAGTCCTAGGGTAGTGATGAATGTGTATTATGGTGTTACACCACCACACACAGAGGGAGTTCATGGTGGGTAAACATCTTCCTGTGCCCTGTGTGGTCAAGTCTGTGTGCCCCCTCGCCAGTCCCTGCTGGTTAGCCTGATGGTGGTTGTCCCCATAGTCCTGCCTTTATGAGAACGTCAGCTGACTGGCAGTTATTGTGCTTGACTTAAGTGACTTAGATATTCAGGTCTGTTCTCATGGATGATAGTTTTTTTCTATCTCATTGATGACTTCTACTCCAGTATATAGTTGTAACAAATTTTGGTGTTTGTTTGTTTTCCAGGTGAGGTGTTTGGTGGTTACCAGCAGCTGTAAACAATTCCCCTGTTGAATTCATAGGAAGCTGGGTTTACATTCTCCTTCGGAGAGCACTCAGGGATTGCATAGTTGGGTTATAAGGCAAATACCTGTTTCACTTTGTAAGAAACTTAAAATGCTGCCTGTTTTTCTCTAGAATACCATTTTATGACTTACTTATTTTGTATTATGTGTATGAGTGTGTGCCTGCATGTATGTCTATGTACTACTTGTGTGCAGTACCCTTTAGGGCCAGAAGAGGCTATTGGATCCCTGGAATTACACAAGGTCATGAACTGCCATGTGGGTGCTGGGAACTGAACCCAGGTCCTCTGCAAGAGCAGTCAGTGTCCTAAACCTCAGCCATCTCTCCAGCACTCAGGGTACCATTTTAAATTCCCACCAGCAATATAGGAAAGTCCCAGTTGGTCCAAGCCCTTGCCAACACTTGGTATCATTTCCTTGCTCAGCTTTAGCTGTCCAGATGTGTGTGGTGATATCTTCTTAGGGTGTTGAATTACATTTCCGTAGTGACTAATAATGTCACCCATCTTTTATACAGTTTGTTTGGCATCTTTGTATATCTTGAGGGCGGTGTTGATTTAAGCCTTTTCCTAATTATTAAAATAGGTTTTCCCCATTAGATTAGGTTTAGACTTACAGTTCATTTGAGTGGAAAATAAAGATATTATTTTTCTACATGGCCCCTGCCTCTCCATAGGCACAGCCTCCTCCATTATTAATATCACCTTCCAGAAGGGTTCATCGGTTACAGTCTGTGAAATTTGCTTGTGCATTCTTATCTGGAGCCCATAGTTTACATCAGGATCCACTTCCTCAGAGGCATATCGGAAGGGTTTTAGGCAAAGGCACAATGATTTGTGTCCACAGATGTAATCTTTTCCTATTGGCTTCCTTCACTCAGCAACATGGATTTAAAATTCTGCCACGACTTTCATGGCTTGATGGCTCATTTCTTTTTAACACTGAATAATAGCCCATTGTTCGAGCGTGCCACATTTCATTTACCCATTCGTTCACTAAGGGTGTCTTGGTGGCTTCCAAGTTGTGGCAGTTACGAATAAAGCTGCTAAAAACATGGGGTTTTGGGTGGACATAAATTTTCAGTTCCTTCAAGGGAATTCCAAAGAGCAGGGCCACATATGCTTCTGAGTATCGTCGGTTGTGTAAGAACACTCTGAACCGTCCTCTCCAGAGACGCCTGTACGCTGGCCTCCCAGCGACAATGAGTGGGTCCTTGCGATCTCCACCCTCTCTGTTATGTGGTATTGTGGATGCTCTGTGTTTGGGCTACTGCTGTATTTGGCATCTACAGTCTTAACTGTTTAAACTCGGAGCCCCTGCTCATACAGTGCACGGGGTCTCTGTGTAGGTGCTTGTTGGTCCTTTGTGCATCCTTCATGAGGGGTTTGTCAGACAGCCCTACCTCATCTCCCCCACCCCCACCCTGCTTCTTTTTCCTTTTTGGAGATAGGGTCTAACTATGTAGTTCTGGCTGTTCTGGAGCTCACTATGTAGACCAGCCTGGCCTCCAACTCAGAGGTCCTCCTGCTTCTGCCTCCCAAGTGCTGGGATTAAAGGATCAAGCCCAGTTTCTCATTTCTTTTCAACTTATTCTCATTCCTTTTTAAATTAGGTTTCTGATGCTCTTATTAGAAAGACTTGATGGTGGAGGACTTCCCCGGCGTGCACAGGATCCTGGGCTCCAGCTACAGTACTGAAAAGGGAAAAGAAAAAGATTGGAGTGTTCTTGGGAAAAGGGAAAAAGAAGTCAGATTTCTTCATGCATTTTCCAGCATGGATCCCTCATCAGACACACACTCTGCAGGTGTCTCCTCCCTTTCTGTGCTTTCTTTTTCTTTTCTGAGCTGCATTTTTAAATAACTGAAGTTCTTAGTTTGGGTAAAGTCTACCTCGGCAGTTTTTTTTTTCTTGTAGGGATCATGTTTTTGGTGTTGTAGGTAACAAATATTGCTTGACTCAAGGTCGCAAAAAGTTTTTTTTTTTCGCTTTTCCCCAAGAAATCTTATAGTTTTTCTTATGTGACATATTTTGAGTAAATTTTGTATAAAGGATAAGAACCACAAGTGACTGATGCTTTTTTGGACAAATTGCCAGGTCACCAGAGAGCAGCATTGTGCCTCCACAGTGGGCGGGACATAGCTTCCGCCATCCAAGATCATATACCTGTCACTCGAGATTGTACCACCACATAAGAGCACACCAGCATACTATCACTCAAGACAACATCTTATTACCCATCCCAAGACCACACCCATGGACCAAGATCATATCCATCTCCCCAAGCCACACCTGTCATCCCAAATCACACTTGCTACTCAAAAGTCTCATCTGCCTTCTGTGTAGAGTGTCCCTTAGTCCAGTGAAGCAGGCTACTAGCCCTTAGACAGCAGCAGGAAGTGTGTCTGAATTGTACTGATAAAAAATATCATGGCCCGGAATATCTACCTGCAGTTCTTGGCCACGCTAGCAGCATCTCTACTAGCTCCTGGGGAGGCCAGCTTTTTGGCTCATTGATGGCGACTTTTCATTGTGTCCCAGCACCGCTGCAGGGGCAGGATCTCTGTCTCTGCCTCTGTTCTCAATTATAAAGGCATCATTTGTCACCACAGCTCAGAGACGCACCTAGTCAGTCATGCCATCACAGTGGGCTTGAGGTTCCAACAAGAAAGTGGCAGACGAGAGGAGAAAAACACCTGATTTGGAGCTGGGATTCCCCCCACCCAAGTTTCTCTCCAGCATTCACTGTGCATTGTGATCCCTGAGAGGCAGTTGTTAGAGACTTAGTGAGCTGCTTCTGAATGGCGAAGAGGGATCCTGGGTGTAGATCCTGCAGGCTGCTTCTTCCTCTTCCTCTTCTTCCTTCTTCATTTTTTTCCTTTGGTTTTTCGAGACAGGGTTTCTCTGCAGCTTTGGAGCCTGTCCTGGAACTCGCCCTGTAGACCAGACTGGCCTCAAACTCACAGAGATCCCCTGCCTCTGTCTCTCGTGTGCTGGGATTAAAAGCATGCGCCACCACTGCTTGACTTCTTGAAAATGTTTTAAATGAATCTGAGATCTGCCTTACTTACTTCCTATTAAGCCAAAGACCGGACACTGGACCTCTCGCCCAGCACCACCCACAGCATCCTACATGGGTGAGGGAGGAAATTCCTGCCAATGGTGATGAGCACACAGCTCAAAGAACCCAAAAATCCTGGTGTCAACTGACCGTGACCCAGCCAATCTTCTTTCGGTTAGTAAGTCAGGTCTCCCTCCCCTAGGCCATCCACATGGGGAGTCATTGACTCTGTGCAGGGACAGCCCCTCACTCTTGGTAAAGCTTCCTGTTGAAATGATCATTTTATGGATGTCCCAGGTACTCTGACCACCTTCCTGCCAAGCTGCTGACACAGTCCAATCTTCCCTTGCTCTAACCTGTAGAACGGGTCAGCTGAGCATGCTCCAGTCCCACTTTTGAGAATCTTTGTGCCTGTGCCTCCGTCTTTCTGCATAGGCATCCCTTCCTCTGCTGCATCTTCTGGTCCCTGTGGGGCTAACTTAGTGTAACCCCTGTCCCACTGTCCACCATGGGGCAGTTCTAGTAACATCTTTCCCCAAGAATGAGCCCTTCTGGATCCAGAAACTATATTAAACACGGTACAGAGGATATGTCCAAAAAGACCATACAATGGATTGTGGAATGACAAAGCCCCACAGGTCCCTAGGATCCATCTCCGTGGACAGGGGACTTTGCATCCATCTGGTACAAGCTTTCTCTTGGATGGTTCTAGATCTCGAACCCAGACAAAGTCTGGCTCCTTAGGCCCAGGGCTGACCCCCGTGTCCAGACCACAGCTGTCTCATAGGCTCCTTTCCTTGCAGCTGAGATGGGGTTTGGAGCCCAGTGTTTCTAAGCTCTTTAAACTTCTGCAGGCCTGGGAGCATGTGCCACAGTGCCACGTGGGTTAAAGGAATTCTGTGGGCTGATAAGATGACAGGGACAAGTGTACAAACACTGTCAAAGGAGCATGTGTCAAAGGTTAGAGAGGCACCCCTGCATCCTTCTTCAGTTCTTTTAGGTCACTGGAGAAACAAAGGCAGGTGTCTGATCAAGGGCTGGGAACTCACACACGTTTTCTTTTCTTTTCTTTCCTTTTCTTGCTTTCTTTCTCTATTTCTTTTTCTTCTTCTTCCTCTTTTTTTAACCTTTCCCTAAGGAGCTTCTGTGCTACCCACACTAATTGTAGGTTTTTCTGAAAATGCAGCATGAATCATTTATAAATAAAGAGACTATAAAATCCCTAAAAGACTCCCCGAGGTATTCGGTATTTCAGCATAAAATAACTGTTAAATGGAGTTATTCTGAATTAGCTTTTACTGGTAGGTGGTGAAAACGAAGTTTTCTTTTCTCTGTGACTGTTGCGGTAATTCTTTTACACAGCCACCCGGGGTAATTGACAGCTGATTTCCATAATTCAGCCTCAGGCAAAGTCACTCCCTGAAGTGGCTAGTTCTAGGGGTACAGGAGCTCTTCAGGGAAGGGCTCTTAAGCTGGCCAAGAAGGAGACCAGCCCAGGTTCCCTAGCTGGAGCCCTGAGACAAGCATTGAGAGTGAAACAGAAATGAAGAACCTGCTCTGTAGGGACTGGGAAAGGCCCATGCTGATGGCTTCAGACCAACCTCTGTTTCCTTCTGGCCATGTGGCCTTGGAGGAGTTGCGAAACCCCTCTGACCCTCAGCCCACTCAGGAGGCTAGACCTACTTTGTAGCATTATTAGGGAAACGAGATAGCAGTTACGAATGCCCGAAGCGGAAGATTGCTTTGGCAGCAATAATTAATTAATCGATAACGATGACAGTGTTCTGCAGAGAAAAGCGCCTCGCCTCCACCCGAGCTGTGGCTGACAGTTGCAGCAGGTGTGCAAACATTTTCCAGAGTCTGCTATGTGCCAGGCGTTCTGGGCACCGGGCTGGGGTCTGTGCACAGGGCAGGTGAGCGGGACCGAATAGAAGAAGGCAGAGACAAGGCCACTCTGGGGAAGGTGACACAGGTGTGGAGTGATATTCTGGGTAGAGAGAAGGAGCAGCGGGTCCCCACTGGGGACAGCAAGCAGGCTTTGGGTGGTGGATGGTACGCACCTGAGCCAACCTGGGAGAACAGGGCTGGCCAGATATATGTCAGATGTCCCCGAGGTGGGGACTGGCCCACCTCCATCCTTGCACTAGGCATTGAAGCTCTTGATTTAAATTAGGCTTCCTACTCAGGTATTGGTAGAAGGGCGAGTGGATTCCAGGGCAGGCCTAGAGGAGAACAAAAGATTATTAGTATAACAGGTGTACTGGGGATAGCCATAGTCCAGTCAGGCTTGGAGAAGCTCAGGGGTGGAGGGAGCTGTGGAGGCAGACTGCGTGTGGGTAAAGAAGAGCTTTGACCCCGGCTCAGAAAGACTCAGGGGTAATGAGGCTATAGGTTCTCCTTTCGGGCATGCTTTCCTTGGCCTGGAAGCACGTTGGGGCAGAGAGGTCTGGGTGCTAGGAGAAGGCATGGGCTTGATACACCTGCAAGACTTCCTGGCCGGCTCAGTTCAACACACCACCCAAGGTTGTATTAGATGCTGGGTGTAAAAACATGCAGAGGGATCCCCTTCTGCGTTGAGATTGATTGACAAATTGCCGTACCACTCAAACATGCCTTCAACTCAGCGCAAAGAATCAAAGAAGATGATGTCTTCAGTGTCTGTGTGTGGGTTTGGGGGATAAAGGTCGTCATTCCCTCTGGACAGCCAAGCCATGACCTTTGCAAAGCTTCAGGGTGGGTATCAGGAGCAGCTGTGTACACACTTGTGTATGTCTCAGGCCTTATTTCCACACTCACACACTTTGCATGTCTCGTCTCTGCCATTCCTTTGAGCTACACACAAACACCTACACCCAGTAAGGTGGGTAGCTACTGCTTGTTTTCACACTTCGAAGAGTGTGTGTGCACACAGGCAGATGTGCCCACCCACTTTGCAGGGCATGCAGTGTCGCTGTCCCAGCTGTTGGGACCTGTGTAACATGAACGGGGGCCTGCGTGTTGGGGTTTCTGTCCCGCCAGGTCCCCCACAGCTGGCAAGCCCCAAAGAAAATCACACAGAGATCTCTATAAGTT
>LOEQ01000448.1:377427-397492 GCA_001685075.1 Bramus lutescens | reverse complement strand
AGCTCTATGTACCATCTTATTAAACAATCTTGCTCTATTATAGCTTGTCAGGCCTCCTGGGCAATCCTTAAAAACCTAAGTAGAAGCCTCCATGATCCCATAACCCTTTTTATTCTGCATGCCTGAAAAACTGGTGCCCAGTGAATGACTGTGATCATTCACCTGCTTGCATAGCCGCTNAGCTCTATGTACCATCTTATTAAACAATCTTGCTCTATTATAGCTTGTCAGGCCTCCTGGGCAATCCTTAAAAACCTAAGTAGAAGCCTCCATGATCCCATAACCCTTTTTATTCTGCATGCCTGAAAAACTGGTGCCCAGTGAATGACTGTGATCATTCACCTGCTTGCATAGCCGCTNTGGAGCGGCCCATGAGTGCATGGGTAGTTGAACCAGGCAAGACACTTCCTAAGTTGATCCTTTGTGAACAGGGTGTCCTAGAGGCTTTCTCTTTGTCAAAGACAGCCTTTTAATTGGGTTTACAGTGCTATAGTCAGGAGCTAGCAGTGGGTGGGGTATAGCTAATTTCCCATCGTACAAGCGTGATGTTCTTGGCTTCTCTTTAGTGAAACTAACCTCTGTAACAACTTTGCCTACAATTTTCAACACATCGTATGGCACCTTGAAAAATATTTCTGCCTCCCCTCTCTTTTTTTCCAGTTCTCACGGTAAACGTGGCTAAAGGCAGCTAGCAATAATCATGCTGTGGCTTGAATGCTATCTGGAAATTGCCTCCACCACTTCAATTAATCAGTCATTAGTTCAGACAAACCCGGCCAGTAGTCTGATTCCCAGAAGACTTCTTATCTGAAATCCTATGAGCACTTCTTGTCTTTCTGTTGGTGTTGTGTGTCCTTCTAAGCAAACCCCACCATGGACCATCTCAGCTCTGCTCTATAGCTTGCATCTCCATACCCTTCCAAATTACACCTCCTAGTTCCAAAGTTCTAAAAACCATCTGGTAAAGTTTAGTAACAGCTGTGGTCCCTTTCCCTTGGTATCAACTTCATGTAATTGCCAAATAATCCCCCCCATTGTCCACATTTTCATCCCCCAAACCCCGATCATGTTTCTTTACACAAAACACACAAAATTAAGGCACACATGGAATTTCAGTTGCTAATCAGCCGACCTTGAACTAGGGAGTTTATCTTGTAGGCTTGGTGTAACCACCAAGGTCCTTAACTGTGAAGAATGGTGGCAGAATGATGCCTAGCACAGCTGGCTCGTGGCAGGTCATATTTGGCCTATGCCTTAACATCTCTAGAGCTGGGGAGCCCAGTGTCACCCACACCCACAGCTATGCTTTGGCTCACCCCCCCCCAAGACTCATGCAGAAGTTGAATTGCTATTGTAGCAATATTTGGGAGGGATACATTTAGAGGTGATTGAGTCATGGGGGTTCTGGATTCCATTAGTGGATTCTTGCAGTTTGGGGGAGGGAGACTTCTGGTTCGCAGTGGCCAGGGGCTGGGGGAATTGCTTGTTTTCTAGTCTACATACTGCCCGTCTGACCCCAGCATCATTCAGGCCTTGGATATCAGTATCGTTTTTGTTCAAGAAACTGAAGATATAAAAACTTAGATTTTTTGAAAATTACTTTTATTTTCAGGTTATTTTATGTGTTTGAGTGTTTTTCCTGCATGTATATCTGTGCACAGTGGGCATCCCTGGTGCCTGCGGAAGCTAGAAAAGGACATTGGATCTCCTAGGACTGGAGTATTAGATGTTTGTGAGCCACCATGTGCTTACGGGTACTGGGACTCAAACCTGGGTCCTCCAGAAGAGCATCCAGGGTGCTTAAGTTCTGAGCCATTTCTCCAGCTCCCTGAAAGCTTAAGAGATTTATGCAAGGCAAAGAAATGAGTGGAATGAGTTATAACTCAGAGGGATAATGTCACAGCACACACTGGGTAAACGTAATGTGCATTTGTTCAGCTCTAATGGTATCCTGGGGACTAGGTTCTGCACAGGCCAAGAGGAGCAAGGCTCCATAGACTTAAAACGACACACAGGGAGACCAGATAGCTTACACAGAGTGATGAAGAGATTCTGTGAGGCACAGTGAGTCCCCAGCCTAGGGCTTCAGGCCAGAGGAGGTGGCTTTGGGAAAAGATGGATTGGGGATGTGACCGATCTTAGACTCTTTGGTCTGAGGATGCCCTTCCACTCTGATGGGCTTTTGCTCTTGAGGTTCATGCTGGGAAACCCTTCTGCTACCCTTGACCACTGTTAGGACCTCAAACCCCCTCTGTTATGTGGAGGATGAGGATGAAATGGAATGGAAATGAAAGCAGAGAGATCAGATTCACGTTCATTAGAAAGACTCATGATAAACTCACTATAAAGGAACAAAAACAATACATACACAAATTTATGAAAAATGTCTTCTTTCTCCAAAACAAAACAATGTAAAAACAACTCCTTTTGTGTTCTCGTGCATCTCTGCTGGTGTCTCATACATAGGAAGACAGCATGCTCTGCTGTTGGGCTTGCCGCTTCGTTTGCTCTGATAGGTTGCCTTGGGTGCTGTGTATGGAGGAATCCTAGCCTCTTACACCTAGGAGGCAGGAGAAGGGAGAATCTGGAGATTCCCAGGAGGCTCTGAGGATCCCCAGGGCTCCTCAGCACATACTCTGAGAATCATAGTCCTAGGTAGGAGACAGCAGCTTGAGCCAGGGCCAGGAGCCAGGGCCCGGTATGCAATGGGTGAGGAGTAAATCACACAGCCAAGTATCACCATATGGCAGGGCCACCTAAGAGTGGCAGGGCATCTGAGTGTGGAGTCCTGTGCTTCAGCTGGTAGGTGGCTGAGAACCACAGAAACCTCTTATAAGGAAGAGGAGTTGGGCAGCTGGCACCCAGAAGGCATTCTGCCTGAATGGTGGGTGAGAGACGTAGGCCTGTGGGGAGGCAGGGCTGAGAGCTGCTGTGTGGTCCAGAAAGTGGCCAGCCAGCAGCAGGGAAGCATTCTGGCAAGGACCTGTCACTGGGTTACATCACAGCACAAAGCTACCGTGAGTGCTAATGGCCCTGTGCCAGCGAGACAAGGTTAATCACTCGGAATAGGCTGTTTTAAGAACGATAAGATGTTTCCATTAAAATAATTAAAATCTGAAAACGTTTTGAGGCTCAAAGGTATACATCCAGTTACCTGGAACATCTATGCAGGAGACGGTTCATTTCCTCCCAAGCCCAGACAAAGGAGGGGTTACCGTATTCTCTCTACGTAGCGGGACTTAACTGCAAAAAGGCTGCTAGGAGGGAGGTAGGGCCTGGTCCTGAAGAGCCCATATGTGCCTCAGTTTCCTCCTTCTGCAATACCGGAGCAGCAGTTCTCAAAGCAAAGATCTAAGGAGACCCTTCTGAGTCCATGATAGGTTGGCGAATGTCATTTCCTAGTGTGACCGCTTCCACCTGCCTCTGCATGCTTCCTTCATACAGGGTCATTTCACATGGTCAGACTGACAGTATCCAGGTCTGGATTCCCAGGTCAGCTTTTTAACTTGCATTCTGGCTGCTTGGTCTTCGACCAGGAGCATCCTTTCCTAGGACTGTCACTTTGTCTCTCATGGTGAACATCAGGGTATTTCAACTTTGAAAACATTTGTGCCGAAAGATCATGGCTGTTGCCCTCCATCCCCCACCATGTGAGAGTGGCCTTTAATGGCTGAGTGGACACTTTAGAGCCAGTCTTCCTCAGTCTCTTGAGTCGTGGCTACCGTGACTGCCTCTGGTCCCGTAGAAGTGTCTCAGGGTAAACCAGGACAAGCTGGAATGTTAGGACCCTATGGGACCTGGGGAGGCAGGTTTCAGGCTCCCAGCATTCCTTTCAGCGTAAGCCTTTGTAGTCAGTGTGCTCCCTGGTGGGAGACCACAAAGGACAAAAAAATGACAGACAAAATGAGTCCAGCAAACAGACAAGAGCCCTGCCAGCCTGTGGAGGCTTGTGAGGCTCCGTCAAGGGCCAGTTAAATGACCGGGGGAAACAGAGTCATGCTCTCTGTTCCAGGTCATTGACGTCTGGGGCGGTGCTCTGGTCTTAGGCTGAGTGCCTCTGCCTCACTGCCCTGAAGCAGAGGAGAGGGGAAGGGGGCCAAGCTTCAGAGTGTGGGGCCTGGGGTGGTGATAGCACCCGCACCTCCAATTTCCTCTCAACAGAACGACTCTCAGGAGATGCTGAGAAATCACCTAAGGGGTAGCGCTACCCAGTGGATGCTTGCTAACAACCAGCCCAACTTAGAGCCTGGAATCTGGTATCACAAAGTGAAGCATTGACAGGTGGTACAATTGAGGGTAAGGATTAGGGGGTTACAGAGTACATGCCTTTCTTTGGTGGGGACTGCAGGGGTCCTGTCCTGTTTGGAAGTCTTTTATTCCCCTCTCATCTTTGCCTGTCTGCTCTGGAGTACGGCAGGTTCTTTCTTTGCCCAGCAGCAGTTTGGTTTCCTGTCTCTGACTGAGCTATGACTCTTGTCTTGGGCAGTGACTTCTATAATTGCTTTAATGTATATATTCCTATTGACATTGTGATGGACGATAACAGACTGTCCCTGAAGAATGGAGCAGTCTTGCTGGGCTATTCCAGCCTATCAGGGGTGAGAGCAAGGATTAAAGAACCAATTATAAATGGATATTTACCTGATAGATTAGGACAACGACGTTCAAGCAGTCTTGCTCTATTAGGTAAATGATCTATGCCCCGCCAAGGTTTATAAATATGTATTTCACTAAAAGACTTAAGTCCTGGCAATAATTAAAATGTGGTTCATAGCGTTCCATTAAAGTCATGGCTCTCCTTCTGATTATTCGCCAGGAAATGGGATTTAAACAATACTATGGCATGAGGTTTGCTCATCTTCCAAGTGACTTTGTGTGAATGGTATGGGGGAGTTAACTTGTCCCAGGCCACTCCATGTCACTGTGCCTCTCCTCCTCAGTCCCCAGTGATGGGATTACAGAAGTTTTACATGACTTGAGTATCGAACTTAGGTCCTCGTATGTGGGTCTCAGGCACGCCGTGGACTGAGCCATCTATCCTCTGAGCCCTGTTCTCTTTGATTGGTCCCTGTGCTTCCACAGATCAGACAGGTCCAAAACAACGGTTCCACACCACCTTTGTCAAAGGACCTCACAGATTGGTTCACCCAGAGTCAATGTTCTCCTTTTTGGCATATTGAGCTCTCTTTGCATGGCCCTGTGAACTTTAAGGCTGAGGTGTCTTGTTTAAGTTCAGTATCACAGTGCAGACAGGAACGATGCAGCCTTTCTCCCACAGCCAGCTCTGGCTGTGATGAATGAAGCCTTGAGTCAGGCTGGAGATGCAGTGATTTGATCTACTCATCTGAAAGGGCTGAGGATATTATTTGAACAGCAGTGTTAACAGTTACCCTTCCACGGTAGCATTCCTGGGCCTTTATGTCTGAGAAAGTGCTTCCAGCCTTGGCTCAAAGGCAACGATCTTGGAATGTGTGCTCTTTCAGAGGTACATGCACCCCCGTGAATATGAGATGCTTCCTCTCAGGAGACTGGTGGGGGCAGCCAAGCTCTAAATAAATAAAACAAAAACTCCTATTATCCGCGATGCCCACGAGCCAAGTGTTTTCAGGGTCCTAATGTGGATAGGAAGTGGGGAGAGGTGAACACAGTAGAGGTAGAAAGAGGGAGGAGGAGGCCAGAACTGGCTCTCAGGAGAATGAGCTTCTTAATGGGGGTCCGGGTAGGCGTGATGGCGTTTCTGTAAACCCTACCAGTTTCAATGTCTAAATACCATTTGTACATTTATGAGAAGGGTTTGTACCCAAAGGGGAAGAGAAATTGTATTGTTTTACATATGTTCCAGGTAGGTGACATGTCTAACTCCCCAACTTCCCTCTGTCCCTTGCATGTATGCAGCACAGGAATGTTGGAAGTGACTTATTGCCACATATAGTAGATGTCACAGGCTTCTTACTACACCTCATTGGGAACAGGGCATGCCCAGTTTAGACTCTAGAACAAATGCTTGCTGGTCTCATCAGTGGCTCCCAGGGCTTCAGGGAGTTCCCAGAAGGAGAGAAGTCTGCACACAGGCCATCTGGAGATAGGAAAGGTTCACAGAGAGACAAAGGAGATTTTCCAAAGCTCATGCTTGCAGTTATAGGCCTTGGGAGGCTGAGGCAGGAGGATTGTGAGCATGAGGCTAAACCAGGACACACAGTCAGATCTTGCCTCAAAAAAACTAACAATCTCAGGCTGGGGAAGACAGCTCAGTTGGTAAGGCACTTGCTTTGGAAGCTGACCTGAGTTCGAGTCCCAGAACCCATGTAAAAGGCTGAGCATGGTAATATATGATACAATCCCAGGCTGGGGAGGCAGAGACAGAAATGTTCCTGAGGCTCCCTGGTCAGCCAGGCATTGTACCTGGTAAGCCTCTGGCAAGAGAGAGACTCTGTCTCAAAGGAGATTGGTGGTGTTTCTGAGGAAACTCCCAAGGCTGTCTTGTCACATGCATAGACAAAAGTACAGCCCATGAACACACACAGATACATACACATTCACATGCATACCACACAGACATACACACACCCACACACAGACAGACACATATGTACAGACACACCCAGAGATACACCCAGAGACACACACAGTCACATAGAGACACACACAGTCACATACAGAGACACACACAGTCACACACATATACATATGCACACAGACATACACACATGTGCATGCACACGCACAGACATACATACATTTACACATTCAGAGACATACACATCTGCACAAACACATACACACATACAAACAAATAAAAACGAAACAAACAACATTCCAACCAACAATAACCAACAAAAGAAGACAACTCAAAGTGTACCGTCGGCTTGAGTTTTCCTTGGCTGTTCTTTAGATCAACCCGAGTCCTGACGACTGTCCAGCTCCTTTGGTAGTAGCATGCTCTGGCCATCCAGAAACACCTGTGGTTGGCATCGGGGCCTGCTTTCTGTCCATGATGAGGGAGTTGAGTAGCTGCCCAAGTGAGCACCGCAAATCTAAGGAGCCCCTGGCTGCACCCACCGCAGGAAAACTTACAGAACCCCTGGGCTCGCTAATGACATTGGATGGGGAGGTATCTGTCCACTGCATCCCAGTCTGGAATTCTCTGACTGCAGCTTGATGACAAGTCCTTGGGAAACATGTTAGGCAAGGCTCTCTGGAGGAATAGAACCAACAGGATGCATGCTGTCATTTTACATCTCTAACTGGCCTCTGTGATGGAGCTGGCTAGCCCCAAAATGGCTGTTTGCTGGAGAGGCGGAGAAACAGGTGTCGGTCAGTACAAGAAGCCGGATGCCTCAGCAGACCCGATGTAGATAGAAAGCCTTGAAGCTCCCTGGCTAGGCACTGGTGTTGAGTCCACACAGAAAGGCTGGGGAAATTAGAGAACCGTCAGCAAATTATGGCAGCACTCCCACACACATTTGGCTCGAAAGGGGCTTGCGCGTAAACTTGCTGCATCTTCCTCCTGCTTCTTTTCATCTGGTCTCGTGTAAGGGGTCAGCCACATCCAGGGTGGGTCTTCCCCCACCAGGCACTGTCCCATGTGTTGATCTCCTCTGTAAGCACACTTCTCCACGCATCCTGGATATCTTATTGATTTGTAGGTGTGCGTGTGTGAGTGCAGGCATGCATGTGCCGTGATGCATGTGCAGAGGACTGAGGGAGATGTGAGAATCAGCTCTAGCCTTCCACCTTGTTTTTAAGGCAGTGGGCTCTCTCATCATTTCTGCTGCTGTATGTGTATCTTTGCTTCTGGGGGATTGATTATCTGGTCACCACCTCTATCGCGCTATAGGAGAGATGGAATTACAGATGCTTGCCACTGAAGCTGGTGTTTCGTGTGTGTTACAGGGATCACACTTGGTTGTCTCAGGCTTGGCAGTAAGTACCTTTATCCACAAAGTCATCTCACAGCCCTCCTTTAAGAAATAACAAAATGAAAGATTGAAAATGTTAAATAAGGGACTGGGGAGATGGCTCGGGGGTCAGGAGTGAGAGTAGGCACGGCTCTTGCCGAAGAGCTGAGTGTGGCTCACCGGCAGGCATCCAAGAGGTCTCTGGCCTCTGTGGGCACCTGCACTCATGTGCACATGTCCGCACGCAGGCCCTTGCACACACCTGCACAACCAGAATGACACAAACAAATCTGTAAAACAAAACAAAAAAGTTAAAATGGGAATGAAGACTCCGCATCAACTTATCGAGAAAAGTTGACTCCTGCTGCCCATCTGCCTGTAGCATGAGCATTCACAGGACTTCTTTGCCCTGGGCCTTTAACACATACATAGAGGTACCTGAGAGCCATGGGAAGTCGTGCCTATCATGACACTCTGGGTCACCTGGGACTTTCCAAGCACTATGATGATGCTATTGCTCAGATTCTGATCAACTCGTGGAGGGAAGTTTTTGTGTCATAGCATCCAGGAGAGCGTGTCTCATGTCCCATGTCCACTTGCTTCATGCTCCTGAGCATGGAGGACCGAAGACAGCCTTGGCTATCATCCATCAGGAGCCATCTATTTGGTTCTGTTTTTTAGAGCTGGCCTGGAACTCAGCAGGCCTAAGCTAGCTAGGTATCAAGTCCTCAGGGATCATCCCGTTTCTGCCTCCCCAGTACTAAGATTACAAGTGTGCACCGCCACGCTTGGCCTCCCTGCTGAGCCATCTCCCCAGGTGGGTTTAATAATACACTTCAATATCTGTGAGGTATTGTCTGGAAGAGTGTGATTTCTTGTATACTTAACTAGGAGAGAATATAGGAAAATGCCCTTTTCAAGCAGCACTTACATCTTAAGCCCCCACCTTCCCTTTCCATTATAATTCTAAAGTTCCATAATTATTTTCATCTTATAATTTTCTATTGTGATTCTAAAATTCCGTAATTACACTCATCTTGCAAGTACAGAAATATCAGATATGCCGATCAGTAAAGCATTACAAAGAATTCATAGCCCTTTTATGGAATTTATAATTCTTCATCATGGGGAACATTATATTACACACCAGAAACAAAAATACAGGCAGAGACAAAAGTGGATTTCTCTAAGAAAGATCTGTGTGCACAGACATTTTACTTCTTACACTGATGCAGACATCACACTGTTAAGATAAAAACTGCCCATGAACAAATTGTGCAGGGCTAATCATGATCTTTGGAGAAAATGCTGTTTAATATTATATTTAAAAACAAAGCCTTTCACTGATTGATTGGGTGGGGAGTTTAGAACTCAGGCAGATTTTTGTTTCCTTGTTTCTCTTTTTTTTGTTTTGTTTGTTTGTTTGTTTTTTGAGACAGGGTTTCTCTGTGTATCCCTGGCCTTCCACGAACTCACTCTGTTGACCAGGCTGGTCTCGAACTCAGTGATCCACCTACCTCTGCCTCCTGAGTGCTGGGATTATAGGCGTGTGCCACCACTGCTTGTACAGACAACATTTCTTAGAAAGTGTCTTTGGACCAGGATCCCCTGGCATGGGAATGGCTTGCTGAAAAATGCAGATTCCTGGGGGCTGCAGAGGTGGCTCAGCAGTTAAAAGTGTTTACTACTCTTCCGGAGAACTTGAGTTAATGTTGGGTGGGTCACAATTGCTGCTAACTCCAGTCCCAAGGGTATTTGATGCCTCTAGCTTTGGAGGACACCAGCACTCACATGTGCATACTCATATATACGTGCACATGCACATATACACACGCACATGCCCATATACACATGCCATGCCCACATATACATGCCCATATCCATATACACATGAGCATGACCATATACACATGCATGTACCTATATACACATGCACATGCCCATATACACACATGCACATGTCCATATACACATGCACATACCCATATTCACATGCATATGCTCATATACACATGTGTATGCCCATATACACATGCACATACCCATATACACATGTGCATGCCTGTATACACATGCTCATGCCCATATATACATGCCCATATACACAAACACATGCCCACATACACATGTGCTTGCCTGTATAAACATGCTTATGCCCATATATACATGCCCATGCCCATATACACAAACACATGCCCATATACACATGCACATACCCATACACACATGTGGATGCCCATATACACAAGCCCATGCCCATACACACATGTGGATGCCCATATACCCATGCATATGCTCATATTCAATGCTCATGCCCATATGCACATGCCCGTATACACATGCCCATGCCCATATACACATGTGCATGCCCATATACACATGCACATACCCATATACACATGTGCATGCCCATATACACAAGCCCATGTCCATGTCCATATACACATGTGCATGCCCATATACACATGTGCATACCCATATATACCCATGCACATGTCCATATAGACATGCACATACCCATATGCATAATTAAAATAATAAAAAAAATATTTTCAAAGTGTAAGTCACTGGGGCCCCTGAGACCTACAGAATTCTGAGGGTGGGGCCCAGGTTTGTGGGTTCACAGAAAGCCTTCCTGACAACACTGTGAAGTGTGTGTGTGTGTGTGTGTGTGTGTGTGTGGTCTGAGTATGAACAGCAAGCATGTGGAGGTCAGAGAGCAACTTCTGGTGCCTTCTACCTTTTGGAGACATCTCTAACCAGCACAGTAGTTTGTTGCACTGGTCAGACTGCCCTGTGTGCCTCTGGGGTTCCAATTGCTTTTGTCTTTCATCACTGAGATTGCAAGCATGCACCACTATAGCCACATTTTTTGGTTTTTGCTCTTTTGGTCTTTTTTTTTTAATATGGGTCTTGGACATCAGAACTCAGATCCTCATGCTTGTGAGGCAAGCACTTTATGGACTGAGCCATCTCCTCAGCCCTCTGAGGCACTTTCAAGCTTGGTGCTCCTGCCTTTGTGCTCCTAGTAAGCACTGTCACTCACCTAGTGGGAGGTGCAGGCTAAGGAGAAAGCCCTGCAAGTTTCTGCCTCTGGAACTTCCTGGCCCCTAGCCCAGCATGCAGCATTTGATGTGCAAGACATGCAACTTCCAACAGGGACAAGGAGGATTCCCAGCATTTTCCTCATCTAGACATAGAATAAGTAATGAAGGGCTGTGCGCCCAGCCTTGGATCCCGTCTCCAGCCTGCCTGAGACCCAGCCTTGCTAGGGTCTCCTGTGGGTTTTCAGAGGCTGGTTATGGGGCTCCTTGGAACAAACCCAGGGAAGACAAAGAGAGATGGACACAGGCCTTCTGCCTCGGACTACCAGCAGGTAAAGTACAGGATGCCCTGGTTCTCAGCAAACAAACAATGCTATTCAGATTAGATGTATGGCCCAAATATTACACAGGACAGACTTTCAATAAAAGATTCCTTCCTGTTTAGCTCAAATCTAATTTGATTTTTTAAAATTGTTTTTATCGAGCTATACATTTTCCCCACTCTGATTTCTTCCTCTCCTCTCTCCTTCTACTGCTTTGTTTGATTTTTTGAGACAAAGTCTTACAGTGTAGCCCAGGCCTAGAACTTACCCTGTAGATCAGGCTACTTTCAAACTTGACCGTCCTTCCTCTGCCTCCTGAGTGTTGGCATGAGACTCTCCCCGGTCCTGGCTCTTGTCCACATGCAGTTCAATTCAAACCAAGGGTTTTAGTTTGCCCTTTCCAAAGCCACGTCTGGATTCTGGTTTTGGTGGACTTCTCCATAATGTGTGTCTTTGAATGATTTTCAAAGAAAAACATTTTTTGCAGCCACCCTCCCCCCTTCACAGCAATCTCTCCCTGACAACAGACTCATTTGTGGTTGACCCCTTTCCTCTCCAGTGACATCCCGAGGGCTGTAGTTGGTCAGGACCATGTTTGAGCCCCAGCCAACTCTTCAATTAGAAGGTTGAGATAAGTGAGCTATTAGCACCTAGGATCTCTGAGAGAGAGAGAGAGAGAGAGAGAGAGAGACATTCTCTCTCTCTCTCTCTCTCTCTCAAAAATTTTGGCATCTATTTCATCTCTAAGACGACTGAAGATGATGTTTGGCATTGCATGAGGACTCCCCCCCATCTTCACCATGGTACTCTTTTGTCCAAATTTGTTCTGTTCTTGTCATGCCCAAACTGCCTTGAAAAGTCCCCAAAGTTCAGCGCCCCTGTTGCAACCTCAAAGGGGAGAGAGAGACTTGAGAGATGCTCAGAGCAGCTACAAAAACAAACCAAACCGATCATTTACAGGCAAAAAGATGGACAAGAGTGGTAACTCAGGTATTGTAATCTGCACAGTGTTATGAGCAATTTCCTCTCATAACTCGAGGACAAAGAACTTTATTACTATTTAAACTCCAATACTGCACCAATTAAACCCCAGCGTAGGAACCATGGCTTCCGGTCTGTGTGTCATTCAAAACAGTGGCCTTTCTCACGTTCCCTAAAGAATCATAGTGATAACTTCTTATTCATCGTGATCTCTCTTATTCTTAGTGATTAAGGGGGAGAGGGGAATATTCACTGCCAATGCTAGCTCATGTGCTCTTGATGTGGTGACGAATGCTTTGTGAACAATGCGATTTCCTCACCAAAAGTAAGACTGACAGCAGCTTCGCAGGCTTTTATTTTTTTTTCCTTGTCGCATTTAACTTTTCAGCCTCGCAGCTCCGATAGCTTTTTTTAATCAAAGCGAGCAATGGAAGAGCAGTCCGTACCCTCAGCTGCAATCATATTTAATCATATTTAATATCCTTATTTCTCAGCTGATCAAACTTTTACAATTTGAATGCTGGGGTTTGCTGTAGAGCTCTGCAGAGGTCTAACTAATGAAGGCGCACATCTCTTTGTTCTTACACGGAGAGAGGAACGCGCTAGAAGCAAGCTGGAGCCTTGGGTCTGGACGCCAAGGAGCAGGCAGGACTCTGTCAGGCATGTGCAGGTTGACTTGTTCTGAGTCTCCTGGTGCCACCATTTGCCTGTCCGTCACAGGGTTGCAATCACACGGGCACTGCTCTTATTTCCTTATCTGGTGAGTGCTGCTGGCTTGCCCTGCCTGGCGGTGGGCAGGGTGCACAGGGCACCTACCTCTCTTTGGCTTCCCGTGTCTATCGCAGTTTCTGCATACAGCAGTCACCCCAGAAACACCTACAAGTAGGCGTTGCTTTGAAGACTAAATAGTCACTAAAAATGTTATGTGTGATGTAGTTTGTGGAGGAGTGGGCAAGAATTCACAGGACGTGGAGTGAAAAACTGACCACCAAAAAGGTTTTAAGTCCTGATCCAAGCTGGCTTGAATGCTGGTTTTAACCAGGTGAAGCTTCTGCTACCATGCTAGCCGTGCCATGTTTTGGGTGATATACCCAGTCCCTAAGCCAACAGATAGATGGAAGACAGGGAGGAGCCAGGATAGCAGGAGAGTGTGCAAGGTTGGGGAGCCACAGGAGGGCTCCAGAACTCACAGGGAAATGCCATGAGGGGCTTATTGAGGAGCTGGCAGAGCATGCCGGCTCCGATGGAAAGGGAAGCCCTGTCACTTTGTGGCTTATGACCTTGCGCAGCAGGCTCGCCTGGCTAATCCTTTTTTCTCATTGGCAAAACAGAATGAGATTAGCCAATTTGAGAAGCTCTTGTGAGGATTAAAGGGAACATCCAGGCTTCTCTGTTAGTGCCCTTCTGAGGGCACAGGCTATTTGTGAGTTCCCTTTGTCCCTGGGGCCTGTCCAGCACTGGGGACCAGCAGAGCTACGAGGACTAAGGAAGAGAAAGAAGGAGGTTGCCTTTCTTGGGCCAGGCACTTTGTGCCGGGGTATCAGTAACATGCACAGCTCCTGTATGCAAAGGGTCCCTGCATTGTGTCCCTTATACTTTTTAGGGGAAGGACAGTCTGAGGACTGGAACATAGACCCTGCAGATTTGACAGCAAAAGCTACTCTGCCAGACCCAAGGTTGACGCTGGAGACTCCTGGCTCTTCCTCTCACATGGCCTCTAAGCCCTGAAGGATGTGTAGGAGGTCGTCACTATGGGCAATCAGACATTCTCAAATGCACCTGTTTCTCGCCATGACCCATTTGCTGGGCAGTGACATCCAAAGGTATAAACTCCGGCTTCTGTTGTCAGGGAGCTTCCCAGAGAGGGGATGTAGCACCTGCCAGAACTGCTTGTCCCAGACGACAAAGGCAAGAGGTGACACAGGACTGGAACAGGAGTAAGAAGGCTTCCCAGAGGCAGTGACTGCCTGAGAGGGATGGAAGCAAAGGGAACTCAGAACAATCCGTCATCTGGCTAGCCTTGCTGAGGCAATGACCTTAGGGAGTCTGGAGTCTGCCCCCATGTCCCTGCTGACTTATCATCTATGTGGATGCATAGACAGAGAGCAGAGCTGTCACACCGTCCCAGTACTCGGGAAATGAGTCCTGTCCTGTGCAGGTAGATGACATCTTTGTTGACCTCCTTCCTTTCATAAACACATATGGGGTGGGGGGGGGACAGAGGGTCCAGAGGACACAGGCGTAGAAGTACAGTCTGGGATGATCAGCCGCTCACCCAGAATGGAGGGAACACCTGGAGCTGGTGATGAAAGGCTGAGTGCTGGGAACTCAGTCGGTGTGTGAGCTGGTCCTCATTGTCATCTCTGGCTTTTCCCAACATTCAGCCATACCCCCACACAGACAATCTCCAAGATGAGTTGAATCACATAAGTTAATAGTTAATGGTGGGGAAATAGTAAATACAAGGTCAAAGCCCAGCCTGGTGGCAGTGTGATCTCAGGCAAGAGATTAACATCCCCGGGCTTCAGTGTTGCCATCCACAAAATGGGAGCAATATAGTAGCGCCACAGGTGTGTTCTGCTGCGCTGTCTTGCCTCCTTTAGATGAATGAAATGCGTGATCAATGGGGATGGAGGTGTGATGAACTGGATGCTGCCTCCAGGTCACATGCTACGACAACACCCAATGTTTGTGTATGTGTGTGTGTGTTCGGATAAGCATGTGGAGATCCCAGCAGAACACCTTTGGTTTCATTCTCCAGGGTCATTGTCTTTATTTTGAGACAGGATCTATTACTGGCCTGAAGCTTGATAAATAGGCTGGGCTAGCTGGCCAATAAGCCCCAGGGATCGGTGTGCCTTCCCCTCTCCAGCTTTGGCATCACTAGTGTGCACCACCATGTTTGCGTTTTTACATGGACGATAGGGATTGGACTCGGGTCCTATGCTGGTACAGCCAGCACTTTACTGACTGAGCTGTCTTCCCGGACTGAATTGCTGACACCCCACACAGCTTGTAGACCTGAGGAGAGAGGATGCCCAGAACCAACTTCCTTTGGTGTCCTGGGAGGTGTGCTGCTGGAAAAAGCTTTGCTTGTGATTGTCACCTGGGTGACTGCAGAGAGAGCCCCAGGCTCATCCTTTGGATTTCCTGTATCCAAATGTGGAAGAGGTCCTCTTACAATCAAGGAAGTATCTATGTTCCTGGCTTCCTTGCAGCTGGGGAGTACTGTGAGCCCAGGCTCACACGTTCCCATGGCTTCTGAACAAGGCACCGCACACTTAGTGGCCAGAGAAGCTTCCCTTTCTTGCACTGCTGTAGGTCAGAATTCTGCTCCAGGTGTCCCTGGGCTGACTCATGGTGTCCTGGAGACTCTGGGTCGAGATCATCTTCTTACCCTCCCCCAGTTCTCACAGTCCTTGCGTCCCAGAGACTTTCTGCTCTGCTCCTCCCTTCAGAACGACTGTGGCCAGGAAAGCGCCTCACTTCCAAGCATCAAGGAGATCCGGAGGAGTCTCCCCTTCAAGGTCCTCAGACTCAGGCCCTGTTTTCACAGGGAGAATGAAACATGGGCAGGGCCACCATTCTGCCAGAGTTTTTTGCTTGCTTCAAAATAAACTTGGAATGAGCAACTCTAAATACATACTTAAGAAAGTAGGTAATAAAGCTACTTTTAAAATAAATAAATAAATAAACCAGTTTTGGTAAAAGTTTATTTTTCTTTGTGGATCTCATGGAGGTTGGCCTGTTCTATGCTGTTTATGCATGCTATGTACATGCATGTTTGCATATGCTTCTTGGACACCAATGAACTCTTCTGAGTTCCCTGGACTGTCAGTCCCAGGCTGCAGGGACTCATTCACAGGACACAGACCCATTCACAAAAGCTGTCCCCAGAGAGCTCGCCGTCTCTGCTAGTCCTGTGACGTGGTTGTCAAGGTGCTTCTGAAGGACAACTGAGTGTCTGTCAGACTCCCTCGCCCTCCTCCCAGGCAGCCATCAAACGTCCCTCCATAGCCTTGCCTGGGGTTCTTTCAGCTCAGTGCATCGAGTCAGGCTCAACTTCCTTTGTATTTGGGCTTCCTAAGAATAAGTGGGTTGAGAACTTATAGTGTGTGTGTGTGTGTGTGCATATGTGTGCATACCTGTGTGTGTGCATGTGTGTATACCTGTGTGTGTGTACTGACATAAAGCTTTAAAAAAATTTCTTTTGATAAGTAAAAACAAGCAAAACTTTGAATTCAAGCCCTGTCTGATCTACAGAAGGAGTTCCAGGATAGCCAGGGCTACACAGAGTAACCCTGTCTTGAAGAAAAAACAAACAAGCAAACGAAGAAGTCTTTCCATGGGCCCCACTTGTTCTTCTATGTCCATTCGTTCATATATTAGCTTGACTTCCATTACTCACCTTTTGAGGGGCTTCCAACTGCCCGCTGCATACTTCTTATTCTTTCTTTTCTTCTATTCTTTTGTTACATTTTTTTTACGGTTGAGGGCTGAACCCAGGGCCTTATGCATGCTGTGAAGGCACTACACGCTGTGAAGGAACTGCATCCTGTGATGGCACTGCACCCTGTGAAGGAACTGCATCCTGTGATGGCACTGCACCCTGTGAAGGCGCTGCATGCTCTGAAGGAACTGCATCCTGTGAAGGCACTGCACCCTGTGAAGGCACTACACACTGTGAAGGCACTGCACCCTGTGATAGCACTGCATCCTGTGATGGCACTGCACCCTGTGAAGGCGCTGCATGCTGTAAAGGCACTGCATGCTGTGAAGGCACTGCACGCTGTGAAGGCGCTGCACCCTGTGAAGGCACTGTACCCTGTGAAGGTGCTGCATGCTGTGAAGGCACTGCACCCTGTGATGGCACTGCACTCTGAGAAGGCACTGCACGCTGTGAAGGTGCTGCATGCTGTGAAGGCGCTGCACACTGTGAAGACACTGCACCCTGTGAAGGCGCTGCACATTGTGAAGGCGCTGCATGCTGTGAAGGCGCTACACCCTGCGAAGGTGCTGCATGCTGTGAAGGCGCTGCACACTGTGAAGGCGCTGCACCCTGTGAAGGCACTTCACCCTGTGAAGGCACTGCACGTTGTGAAGACACTGCACCCTGTAAAGGCACTGCACGCTGTGAAGGCACTGTACCCTGTAAAGGCACTGCACGCTGTGTATGCACTGCACGCTGTGAAGGCGCGGCATCCTGTGAAGGTGCTGCATGCTGTGAAGGCACTGCATGCTGTGAAGGCACTGCATGCTGTGAAGGCGCTGCATGCTGTGAAGGCACTGCATGCTGTGAAGGCGCAGCATCCTGTGAAGGTGCTGCACGCTGTGAAGGCGCTTTACCTCTGGGCTACAACGCTAGCTCTTTTTACTTTCCCTTTTGCAATTGGGTTTTGCCCAGGCTGACCTTGAACCTTTGGTCCTCCCGCCTACAGTTCCTTGGTATCTGAGATGACAAACTTGTGCCACCAGGCCTGGCTCTCATCTCCACTCCTGTGCCACTTTCTCTCTGGCCCCTGTTTTTGCATCTCCCTGGTTCAGCCAAGGGATGGTTTGCTTCAGCTCTGTCGCTCAGCAGGTGACTCTAAAGAAGCCCTCGCCCCCCTCCTTCCAGTTTGGGGTCTTCCTGCTACTGAATGCCATTGGTAATGACTGTTTCAGGTGTCTTAGATTCTGCTCCTTGATCTGCCTCCCATCCCCATCTTGAGTGCTGTTGAGAAAAGAGCTGCAGAGAGAGAGGTGGGCTCCATGGAGCTTAGCAAAGTCAGGATCTGGTTGCTTCTGTCACACAGGGCTGGCAGGGCCTGGTGCTCATCATGAAGCTTGTGTCATTGCGGAGCAAGGTTAAGGTATGGGCAAAATTTACACTCAAGGAAAGGGCCAGACGGGGAAAACCAAGCCCACACAGGTGACAAAGCATGGCACTTAGGGTGAGCTGCAGGGTGTTTGAGTGTGCGCTTGCATGATGCTGGCCTCTCCATCCCCACCCACCAGGCCTACAGTGACCTGCTCTACACAGTGGGAGAACTTACTTACATTAAGAGAATTGAAGTTTCAAGAATCTAATCTTTTCTGATCTCCTACAAAGACATTAGCTTAGGGAAATCTCTCCCGAGTCCCCTGGGACTGCCTAAGAGTGGAAATGTGACACTTCTGCACTGGCTCTCTTGTCAAAAGAGGAAAGAGACTGCATTTATTCTGAGTTGTGGGCCTCCCATACGGGCTCAGAAATCCCATTGCATCTGAGAAGGGTGGGTGCTGACGAAGTTATGAGCCCATCGCACATTTTTAAAGGGAACTATTTAAATAAGTGGGATCTCATGTGGGTGATGTATGACGCTCCCTGGAGATGGAAATCACATGACTCCTGACCGTCCTCTAACAAAGTCAATTACATTACACAAACTTCACGGGGTGCCTGTCTCTTGCGTATCCTTGGGGCCAGCCATCTCTCCCCTGTTGCTTTAGCCAAGATAGTACCTTTCCAAATGGAAGTAGAATATTCTCTAAAACCCTGCAGCATTGTTCCGGAAATTGGCTGCAAACAATTTTTAAAATTCAAACAAAAAAGTGCATGCTTCTCTAATGCTACCGACGAGGCGCGGTGTGTGCTGGCAAGCACAGCACAGGAAGGCATCTTCTGCGTTCCTGAAGTCATCTCTATTAGATTATGCAGATATGATCTATGGAAATACTTCCAAACCTAATCTGTCGAGACTTCAGAGAGCGTATAAGCAAATACTTAGATTAGCATTAGATTCTTGACTTTGAAATCCATTAACTGGTGCAACCTTTACGGCGGGGGAGGGTGGAGGGAGGGTTGAGGGAGGGAGAGGCCCAGGCTGTGTTTAGAGGCTGATGCCTTTTAAATCTCTCCTGAAAGTCAATCCCACCTCTGTCATTAGAGAATTAGCAGCAGGGATGGAAGCCTCTGTCACCACAGTTCAACGGCTTTCTGGAATCACCCGCTAGAATATACGCTATCTCATTATTTATTTACTTACATTTATTTATGATATCATATTTCTAGGACACATAGTATTATATAAACTGCTTATATAAAATGCATGTGTATTATAGTCTATGCCTAGGACATATGCCATATTATCATATTAGAGCACTTAGTTATATGCTTGATATATCTATATAACATATATGAGTTATATATAATATTTCTAGCTCACAGATTGAGTCTGTATCCTGCTATTTTGTCTCTTTGAATAATTATACTTGCCATCTCTGGCCTGGGACAGATTTACTTTTTAAAGACTTTTTTTTTTTTAGATTTGTTTCTTTTATTTTCTGTGAATGAGTGCTTTGCCTGTATGGATGTATGTGTACCACATAATGTATCTGGTACCTGTGGAGGAGGTCAAAAGGGAGCATCAACTGCCTGAAAACTGGAGTTACAGATGGTTGTGAGCCACCATCTGGGTGCTGGGAGCTGGACCCAGGTCCTCTGGAAGAGCAACACGTGCTCTTAACAGCTGAGCCACCTCTCCATGCCCCACACACTGTATTTTTAAAAGCCAAGTACAGCTGGGGGGTGATGGTGCATGCCTTTAATCCCAGCACTTGGGAGGCAGAGACAGTCAGATCTCTGTGAGTTTGAGGCCAGCATGGTTTTACAGAGCAAGTTCCAGGACAGCCTCCAAAGCTGCAGAGAAACCCTTTCTGGAAAAATCAAAATAAAAAGAAAAGAGAAGAAAGAAAGAAAGAAAGAAAGAAAGAAAGAAAGAAAGAAAGAAACAATGGAAGAGGAAGGGAGAGAGAAAGAGAGAGGGAGAGAGAGAGAGAGAGAGAGAGAGAGAGAGAG
>LOEQ01000448.1:331638-346299 GCA_001685075.1 Bramus lutescens | reverse complement strand
AGTGAGGGACCCAGAGCCTCATCTGTGCTAGGCAAGCCTTTACCACCAAGCTATATACTTCTATTCTCTAAATGTTAAACCGTGTCTAAGGGGATGTGGTGACCTAATTCTGAACACATTGGTACTGAGGATGAAGGTCAGAAAAGGGAAAGAGATGCCGTGCAATCTGCAAGACAGGCTTGGTGGCATCTTTCTCTATTTTCTTACCTTTCTTCATGTGTGTGTGTGTGCATGTGCACATGCACGTGCACTCAAGTGTGTGTGAAAAGAGGTGGAAGTAGACACAGAGCAAAATATCAGGAAGAAAAGACTGGAAGGGTGGTATCAGGCTAGAATAAACAATCTGAATTCTGGTGTCCAGGGCCTGACTTAGCTCCATCCAGCTATACCCTTGAGTCTCCCAGTAATACTGGAGAATTCTAGTCTAATGCTGGTCAGGCCTCCACCATTGTTTTCCCCTGGGGAGCTCAAGGAGATGGGTGTCTAGAGCCTCCAACAACATAACCTGTAAGGAGCAAACACTCCATAAAGGTTAGCCCTGCAACCTACGTGACAAACAGGGCAGGGTGGAGAGAAAAAATGGGGGCAGTGGATGACCATGAAAGATGAGAGGATGAGCAAAGGCATTGGGATTTTGAGATTGCAGAGCAGAAGACAAAGAAAACGGCAAGGGCTCCGTGCTGAGCGTTCCCAGTTCATCCACCTCCCGTGGGCTGACTCTGAGCAGCAGACTGTTTCCAATAAATGATAAGACACCCTGACAAAGGACAACTGAGAGAAGAAACGTGCTTATATCAGTTCACAAGTCCAAGCTTCAGTCCGTCTTTGTAGAGAAGTCAGGACAGGAACCTCAAACCACTGGCCGTGTACTATCCGCAGTCAAGAGCAGAGAGAAGTGAATGTGTGCACGCTTGCTTGCTTGGGCTTGGCCCAGTTTCTTTACTCTTTACACAATTTAAGCTCCCTGCTGAGGAAACGGAGCCACCCATAATGGACTGGGTGTTCTCGTACTGATTCAATGAAAATAAACCATACAGACATGCCCACTGGCCAACCAATGTAGACAGTTCCTTACTGAGACACCTCCCAGTTGATTCTAGATGAGTTGACAATTAAGCCAACCATCACCCACTTGAACCCAGATCTCAGAACACTCAGATCAACCCATTTCCACTTAGAAGAGACATCTTCGGGAACTTCAGCAAGGAAACGCAATATGCTTTCCGCTGTGTTTATACAACATTCCTGTCTTGTAAGCCAATGAACCTTTAAATGGGATATCAGGAATGAATGAGTTGATCAATAGACGGGCATGTAGATGCATGTGCAAAGAAAGGGATATAAATTCTGGAAGAGATAAAAGATGTATTTCTCATTAAAATTTCAGTGACCTATTAAATGTCAGATGCACCGAATCTTCTTTCAGCTCACCTGCAGAGCAATGACATCACATCCATATCCTCTGTTTCTTTGTCATTTATCCTGGTCAGTTTAAGAGAGAAGGCCAGGCAGAGTTGAGGTGCCCAAGAATCTCTCCTCAGCCTGGCAGGACTTGTGAATGCAAGCCTGGCAGGGCTCAGTCACAGGGAAGTCCCCTGTTGGAATGTGTCACTTCGACCATTTTCACTTTCTGTCACTCCATGGATTATTTGAACTCATGCAAATCATGCACCTAAGATCGTGGTGACTGGACAAGAAGATGGTAAAGGCCCTCAAGTCACTGCTTTCTGACAGTCAATTTCCAACAGTATGGAAAAGCCATGTGCCATTTGCAGGAGATGCGGGCAGCAGAGAGATGTGCTGAGTGGACTCCCTGACCTCTCTGTGCTGTCCTTGAGGCAGTACATCAGGGCTACGGATGTCCCGGGCGGAGACACAGTGCCTTCCCTTTCCACTCCTCACAGGAGCCACAGAGTGTGCCTGAGGAGCACCCGCAGTTGTGGCCCAACTGGGAGCAGATATTCTCTGTGGTTTTCTTTGAGAGATCCATCTCACTAAACATATCAGATATCCCCAAAGAACCAATAGCCCTCAGCCCTTAACCTCCTTGGACATGAAAGTATTGAATCCCGACAATGGACTGGGCCATCTCTTTCTATCCTTCCAGAAGAAATGTGAGAATAAATAAGTGCATGGTGGGAGCTTCCAGAACTACCAGAAGTGGGGTTATCCCACCCCACCACTACTGGACTGTGTTTCAGGGAGCCGCCAGAGCTGTGCCCCCACCGAAAGCACTAGGCACAGTGTGTTCTATGAGGAGGACAATAGATGCGCGCCTCCCACAGTGGGATTTTGTGAATGATTTACACCTGGTGCTAAAGTTCACAAATGAAACGTGGGGGAGTGGAGGCTTAATCTCTCCAGTGGGCCGCGCCTGCTCACATTGACGGGGACAGAAGCAGCCAGGCCTCACAAATCAACCGATTCGGCCCTTGTGTCTCCTCTGGATGTGCGTTCCAAGTGGCAACACCCATGCAAACGTGGGGGATGAGTTCCTCAGGCAGTGCTTCGTGTCAAGCAGAAGTGTGGACAGGTTAATAAAAAGGAGAAGGGGAAACGGCTTGAGAGGTGGAGGTCTGGTGGGGGTGAGATCAGAAGGATTGGAATGTGAGCACAGACGGGTTCCTCCAAGTCTCCAGGCTTCTGCAGAACAGGGGAGGAACCATGGAGCTGAGCAGTGCCAACCGTGATCTGTGCTTCTGCTGTCCTGGGGCAGCTGAGGACTGTAGAGAGGGATGATCTGGGTAAAGGGAGTCAAAGATGAAAAGGGGCCAACATCTGGACATGGATTTGAGCTGATAACTGGAAAATTATGGGAAGATTCTTGTAAAGAAGACAGGCTGATGTTTGTGAATACCCCTTGCCCCACCCCCCACTGCCACTACACACTCTCTTGCTCTTTTCTGTGCATGTGGAAACCAGAGGACAACCTTGGGTCCTTGAGATCCAGCCTCCTAGTTCCCTGGAGTTCACAAAGTGGGCTAGGCTGGTTGGCCAGTGAGGCTCAGGGGTCTTCCTGTCTCCACCCCCAAAGATGGGATTACAACACATGCCCCAGACCCACGTTTTCATCTGGGGCTGGGATCAAAGTCCGTGCCTCAGACTTACTCTTTCTCCTGGGTTCTGGAGATCAAGTGCCGGGTCCTCTTGCTCACAAGGGAAACACTGTATCAACAGAGCCTCCTCCCGTTTAGAATGAGGAGACTCTAGGGGAAAGGGTGTAGCTATCGTGGAACTGTGTGTATCTCTTACCCTCACCCCCTCTCTACCCACCAGTCCAGTCCTTTGAGTTTCTCCTATGACTAAGGTCCAATATCATAGAAGATTACTTGTTCCATAACTCAATTAGTAGACTTTCAAATTTCTTAAGAGCAGACAGCTTGTCCTTTCTTAAAGGGTGAGATTATTGGTTTTGGTGTGAGTCTATGAAATCTGGGTCCCAAGACACCAAACCAGGGGAACTTACATCTGTCAGAGTCTGTCTGTCTCCTGCTGCCTGCACTGGCTTTAAGGACTCAGTAGAGAGAACAAAGGGTCTGGGTTCTGGGAGTGTAAACAAGATGATCCAAGGTCCCTCCTTTCAAGGGACTCTCTCCTGTGGAGGGACAGGGTTGCCTGGGATCTAGAGCTGTGCTGGCATGAGATTCAAAGTCAACAAGGGGAAACAGCAGCCATTCCCAGGAGGTCCAGGGGCATCTCAAAAGAAACGTTCTTGGGTGGTAGAAAGACGTGGTGGTGTGGTGTTTGCAGAACTGGGATACACAGAGACCACGAAGAAGCCATGGCCATAGTCTTCCCTGGTTTCAGACCAGCCAGGAGAGCAGTTCTGTATGAAGGCAGAGTTGCTGTCTAGATGAATTGCGTTCAGAACACGAAGAGTTAAGGCACACCTTCGCTCTTTCCACTCTCTCTAACTTACATCGGAGGAGAGTTTATTCATTCACAGTTTCTAGCTGGTTGACTTTTATAAATGAAACAATAAACACAACAGTATTAAATATGCATTTCTAATATTTCTTCACATTTATTTCCATCGCCTTCACTCTCAAGTACCTACCGCGTCTTTTGTTGTGTTTTTTTTTTCCCTTTTGTATTTGAGGTTTTATATGCAAGTGACTTTTTGATTTATAGATTTTACTATGCTGGGTTAAAAAAAAAAACCCAAACAACAACCAGCCACTTCCAGCTCTGCTCTGAGTCTCTCCAGACATCTCTCTGAACATGAGTTTCTTGTTGGTTCTGCAAACTCTGTTTGTGGAGTTCTTGGCTTTTCAGAGGAACCAGAGCAGGGACAGAATTTGTCCTTTTTCTGCATAGAAGATGAACTTTTGGATTTAAAAAAAGATGTAGTTGCTGCAATATCAGATGAAATGCAATTTAACACTTATTTCCGACAGTTCTCTAACATGAGGACCACATCCAATTTTTCTACAAGAAAAATCTCAGGTGAAAAAGGAAATATATCGTTTGTGTTTCCCTACAATCAGATGACCCTTGTGGGGGAGTTCATCTGGATTCACGGAACATCTTTTGCCCTTCTTTACTGGTGAAGTTACTAAAAGCAGGTTTTAAAAAGAGGCCCAAAGTCCCCCCGAGTTTCCATTCTGCTCCAAACATGTCCCCCCCTCCAATGTACCTTGTTCATGCCATCAAACACAAAGGGAGGCACTTTTCATGCCAAATATCAGAGACATGCTCTCTTTTCTATACTGCATGAGTAACAGAAATGAGGTGTTCATTTGAAATTCCATTCATGTAGGTTCTAATAAAAGCCATTATAAAATACAACTGTGTGGAGACAAAAGAGAGATAATATCACTATGGCTCAATATAAAATTTAAGTAATTAAGACGTGAAAACTATTACACAATTTACTACAAATGTAGCAAGAATAATAAAATGTTTAACCCTTTCCGTCCTGAACCCTCTCCAGGTTCCTTTCTCTGGAATGTCTAACAGAAGAGCTCAGGTACCCCCAAAGATGCTCAGAGATGCTGCTGCAGTGCGGGCCTTTGGGGGAAGTGTGGATGACAATGGAGGACAATGGCTTTTACTTTCCCTTTGGGGTTTGAGGGACTCTATTTCTGTGTATGTGCTGAGGGGGGCGTGCCCCTGTGCGTACACCTGTTCATGTTGTTGCCCCTGCCTATGCACATACACGAAGGGCAGAGGGATGTTTGGGACTCTCCTCAACTCTCTCTACCTTATGCCCCTGAGACAGGGTCTCCCACTGTACAGGGGCTCACTGTGCATTGCCTGCACTCAGTGGTGGGCAGCCCTAGAGATCTTCCCTCTCCATCTGCTCCCAATAATGGGGTTACAGGTGTCCGCAGCCACACGCAGCTTTTTATATGGGATTTGGACCCAGAACTTCATGCTTGAGGAGTAAGGGCTATCACCTACTGAGCCATCCTCCCAGCTCCTAAGAGCAACCGTTTCTAAAGGGATATGTTTTCTACTGTATGACAAAAATGGACTTTATCTGGAGAAAATATGGACTGGCCTGTCTAGGCAATGAGGCTCACCTGAAATGATGAACCAACCAGAGGCCATGGTGACAAATGAAAAGATACCTGAAGTCAAGCAGTTCTGAGTTCAAGGCTCGCACACCTACTGACCTTGTTCGGCAGCTTCAGGTCTACAGTCCGCCCATAATCCTGGTTCCTTCTCTGATCTTTTAGGCTCACTCTCTTATTAGTCAATAGAAGTGTGAAGTCACCCCAGTTAAGGCGATGGGATATTGATACTTCACATACTTCACAGTTAAAGTTTCCAAGAGAATGTGGGGGAGGGTCCCTGTGTTGTGTCTTCCTCAACGGTGGCTGGAGATCATTCTCAGGGGTGGGGGGGCACCAGGGTAAGAAAACCATGAATAGGAAGTGGGTGTGCTGTGACCTGGGCTTTTAAATGGCTTTACATGCAGGCATCTCTGGCTCCTGTAATATGTAAATTGTACCTGGTGTATGTGCTTCCTTGATGAATATGAAAAGGGGGGGCTCATGCTGGAATCTCATGCGAAGGCGGTGACTAGGTAGGCTCTTTAGCTCCTAGTTATTTTCACCTCCCGTCGTTGGCAATGGTGTGGCTTTTCTCTTAGGACTCTGCTATACATTTCCTTTGCGAAATATATTCTGATGCACTGGAAATGGCAGGCCACAGTGGTTCCTGCTGTATCGCAGGTGGCACTGCCCTGCTCTGCCTGCTGTGGGAGGAACCCAAGAAATACTTGTAAACATGAAAGGGAACTAATAGCACATTGATATGTATGACATTTGAGTGACTGAAATAGGGATTTGCTTTCTGTCATATCCTTACACGTGTGTGCGTGAACACACACACACCGCACTACACACACAAGCACACACTGCTACTACCAATCCATTAAAAAGTCTAAATTAAAAAAATTCCCTAAATGTCAGTGGCTTAAGTCCACACGTGTCTATCTCTCCCTTAGATCTATGTCTATTACAGAAATAGGCTTTTGCTTTGGTGACCACAACAGGATCATCTTCTTAGATCCTTAGAGTCCGGGGCTCTGTAGTGAAATAACCCACACACCACTGTCAAGTAGAAAATTCCATACAACTTAAGGGGGCCTTCCAATCACCATTCTTTCCCCCTTCCTTTTTTTTTCTTTTTGTTTAGGAAAAAATGAAGGTCAAAGGGCAGGACCCGGAAGTGGGTGCCCCTGGGGATAGTTGGTGCCAAGGCCTACCCCGGCACAGCTCTCCACTGTGAATCCTGGAGCGAGGCCCTTCTCTCTGGATCTTGATTTATTACCAAAAGGGAAATATTAGTAAATGGGACATAATTGCCCTAGGCACTCTTTAGATAAAGACTGTATGTGTATATGAGTACCTAATAACAGCCATAATTCTTTCAAGCTTATAGGGTGTGTAAACAAAGGTGCAAAAATGCACATTTCCTCCCCCCAGAAATTATCTCAACAAACCCAGAAGGTGGTATATCAGGAAGAGCTGTGCTTAGCTGTCGGTAACGGGATAACAGCGGTTTAGGGCATCTAGATGCTGTTCTTCTTTTGTGCCGCGTGAATACGGAGAGCCATGGGGGTGTAGATTGATTTAGTTACTCGGAACATTTCCAGCTGTCTGCAATCCTTAGCCCATCGTTTTCATTTCCCAGGTTGCCTCACGGTTCCAAGGGCATGGCTATATCCCTAACCATCATGTCAATGTTCTGGCAGCAGGAGAGAGAGGAGGGCAAATGCAAGCCTCAGACTTGATGACACCTTTTACAATGTTTTATACCCCACTCCCAGTAATGAACTTACGCAGCATAAACAGGCAAAGAGCTGGAAATTCCGTAAGTTGAAATTTGAAGTCCCATCTACTGCAGAGCCCAACTCCTAATGGGTACATTTTAGCCTGAGATGTCAGGGCACCCGAAATCCAGGCTTCCCGTGTGTAGAGTGGACTCGGGGTGCTGGCATCAAAGGGTGGGGAGGTTGGATGTGTAACTGACCAGGATGTGCCTATGAACCTGACTGACCGTAGCTAACAGCAGATGACACTTGGCCACTGCCCAAGGGTCCCATATGCCCTCCCTTCCCTCCTGAGAGACACAACAGCTGCTGAAGCCTGGTGAACAGACCCAGACAAGCTATTTTATTTATTTATTGTTCGTTTGTAACTGTGTGTGTTCACGTATGGGTGACATGTGCACACGTGCATATATAGCACAGAGGTTGAAGTTGGGTGTCCTTTCCAATTGCTCCCCACCTTAGATTTTGAAGCAGGTCTCTCATTGAACTCAGAGCTCACCAATTCAGGTAGACTAACTGCCAGCCAGTCCCCAGGTTCCTCCATCCCTGCCTCTGCAGCACCGGGTGACAGGTGTATATGGACACACTCGGGGTTTTCACGTGAGTTCTGGGGATCAAACTCGGGTCCTCATTCATATCTGACAAGCATATTAAAGAGCAGTCTCCTCAGTTCTTAGGCCTTCTGTTCAGCACTTAGGAGTGAGCAGCCTGAAAGTCCAAGGCTTCATATGGTCTTTGGGAGAGCCTGGGGAGTCACAGCTGGTTATAGGATCTGAAGAGCTCTTAGAGGCTTGTATTTAAAGCACCCTGTCTCCTGCTTGGTTGCTATTTTGAAGGCAGAGGGACCTGGATCATGATGGAAGTAGATCAGTATGGGTGTGTGTTTGAAGGTTGTAATCCCCCTAGCTTTGGTCACACTGGCTTTGTTCATGCGTCCGGCTTCCTGATAGACCCCAGCTACCATATGCTCTAACCACTGTGAACTGAGCCACCACATCCTCCCATGATGCATTCTGTCACAGTAATAACAAAGCAACTTGTGCATGGTTAAGAGACAGGGCAAATGCTTTGCTACCCTGTAGATACGGAATCATGGGACCCTCTCCTGCATATCACTGAGGGAGACAAAGACAGGACAAAGAAAGGCCTCTGATGAGCATTCCTGTGCACATACATACATGTGAATGCACAGACACTGGTATTTGTATGTAGATGTGTGTTTGAATGTGGTGACTGAGAAGGTGGCACAGGGACAGATTCCAAATGGAATTCCCCATCTTCTCGAAATTCCCCAACTATATTCAATGATAAGGCAGACTTTTATTTTGAGAAATAAAAGTTTTATAAAATACAATGGAACGCAAAGTCACACAATTCTGAGATGTCCACAGAGGCACAGAGAAAGTTACTCCCAAGATATTTTTCATTTGCTTTTTGTGTAGATGGGCGTTTTGGCTTAGAAGCCACAGCTGAGAGCAGGTGAGGTGGCTGGCGGAGGAGGAGGGAAGGACGCTTGCCATGCAAGCCCAAGGACTGGAGTTTGAACTCAGGACCATGGCAGGAAGAGAGAACAGATTCCTCAGACCTCCACATGTGCACGCACACACACATATACACACGCGTGCGCACGCGCACACACACACACACACACACACACACACGATGTGGGATTCCCCTCTGTATGCTGTGAATACCATTGGTTAATAAAGAAACTGTCTTGGGCCTGTGCAGTGAATAGAGGTAGGTGGGGAAAACTGAACTGAATGCTGGGAGAAAGGAGGAAGAGTAAGGGAGAAGCCATGGATCTCTGCTGGAGACAGACATGCTGAAACTTTGCTAGTAGACCATGACCTCGTGGTGATGCACAGATTAATGGAGACGGGTTAAATTAAGATGTAGGAGTTAGCCAATAAGAAGCTAGAGCTAATGGGCCTAGCAGTGATGTAAATAATATAGTTTCTGTGTGATTATTTGGGGAGTCTGGGCAGCTGGGAAATGAACAAGCAGCTCCTACAACAAATTGATGCTTCAATGTGGTTGACTAAATCCACATAAAACCCTATTTGGGGAGTCTGGGTGACTGGGAAATGAACAAGCAGCCTCCTTACAACAGGCTTGGATTTCTTGTTTTGCTCAGGGGCTTTTACCCATCCGAATGGACCTGATTTGTAACTCACCAGCATTGGCCAGAAATGGAAGGAGGAGATGCACCAGTGTTCGGAGTGCGACTCTGCTTGTCCAAGCTCCTTTCTCCCCACTGGACTATCTGCATCTGGTGTTCTCATCGAGTTCCCTTCCCCCAGATGCTGCAATCTGCTCTTTATTAAAGGTCCACATTACCACACCGTTCCATTCTTACTCTGCTTTACAGATAATATTTAGTGATAACTTAGTACATATATGTAAGTACATATTCATGTAGACATCCAGAGAGCCCTGTGCATAACAATGCATTTTCTAGAAGTATTGGGAGGCTGACCCCACTGCTTCACTCATGCTAGGTGAGTATCCTACCAAGATACTAAGTCTTCTTAGTATTGTGTTTAGATTTATTTTATTTGTGTGTGTGTGTGTGTGTGTGTGTGTGTGTGTGTACCTGTGGCACCAGAAGAGGATGTTGAAATTACAAGAGTTTCAGGTACTGTGAGCCGCCTTAACCACTGACACATTTCTTCAGTCCTTCTTTACTTTTGATTTTGGGGTAGAGTCTCAGCAAGTTGCTAAGGATTGCCTTGAACTCACATGCGGCCAAAGTGATCCTCACGCCTTAACTTTTCAAGTCATTCGGATGCTCCCTGTGACTGTTTTCCCCACACAAGGGCAGAGTCTGGCTAGGCAGGGGCCACTGGACCTGCTCAGTGGGAAACGAGCATGCTTTGCAAAACCCTGCCGTCGCTTGCGCTGCTTCTAAAGTGGGTTGCAGTCCTATTATTTGAAATATTCTGTCTTTTCCTGTGTCGTCCTGAGCGTGACCCTTAAGGGTGCTGGTGCTGTTAGTGTCATTTCCAGGTGAGCAACTGAGGCAGAGAGCAAGAACCTCATCTACAAATAGTGAGAGGGGCCTTTGACCCACTCTGGAGCCAAGCCGGGAGGAAAGTGGCAGAAACACATTAGTCTCCTTGCAAGTGGGGGTACTAATAGGCGTTTTCTAATCAGAGGATAGATTTCGAGTTAGACTTTCAATTTTGTTTGGTTTTGGTCTTTTGAGACAGGGTTTTGTCACACAGCCCAAGCTAGCCCCCAACTCTCAAGCCCTCTGCCCCGTCCCTTGAGTACTGGTGTTACAGGCATTTGAGACCACATCTGTTATTTATTTACTTTGTCTATTTGTAAACTTCTTTCTTAAAAAAATATGTTTTCCTATTTTATGTGTTTGGGCTCTGGCCTGCGTGTGTGCACCATGTGCCGGCCTGGAGCCAGCTGAGGGGAGTGATGAGGAACTGTCATGGGAGGTGCTGGGAACTATGACTGTGTTCTCTGCCGGAGCAGGGAGTGCTCTCTCTTGAAGTCAGTCAGGCCATCTCACCAGCCCCCTATTTTTAAATTCCTTCCTGGTGGGCTTTGTAAGGAGTATTCAGGTTCTTTTCCACCGCAGTTCTGTGTACAGTGAACAAGGGTGTGAGCTGGCTGACTGAGTGGGGTACAATTGTGTTCTCCACTCCCAGTGGTGCTCAACATTCTGACGCTGTGATATGAGGGTTTCATATGCAAATGTGCTGGGTGGCATTCATGGCTATACTGGGATGCAGGGACCTGGCCAGTGGACTGCAGGTCAGGTTACACTGTTGTAATGAGCCGCAGGTGGCTTCAGCTCGGATGTTTCTTCCCCAGGTAGAGCTCAGTCATATATGGAAACCAGACCTTTTCTACCAAAGCTGTGGTTTCTCTTGTGGCTCCTAGACTTATACCTGTGGTTGATTCCTCCCGTGTTTAAGGGCTGACCCAATGCTGCTACCTGACCGTGACGCCATAGCATAGGGTTAGGAGGGCACTGGCCAGGTTAGGAAGCAGATGAGTCTGTTAGCAGGCTAGCTCCCCTAGGGGTGGGGCCAGGCAGAAAGAGACTCTGTGAGTGTGTGTGTGTGTGTGTGTGTGCGTGTATGTTTGTTTATATGTATGTGTGTTCCTGTGTGTGTCTGTGTATAGGGGGAAGCTAAGACACATCTTTCTTTCTGCTCCGTAAGACTTTTCAGGGGGCACATTTTGTTGTTGGTCACCCAGTTGTGGAGCACTTTGTTAGCATCGCACACAACACCACTCTGCTCTGTTCATTTCTGGAACCAGCACGGGTCAATAGTGACATCTTCAGCACCAGCTGGTACTCAGTGCTGTGAAAGACAAAGGTCCAAAATGTGGGAGTCCTGCTCCAAGGGAACTTACGTTCTGGACAGAGAGGGTTAGACATGTTGCACGCAGGTGTGGGCCTGCCATCTTAACTGCTAGCCACCAGCTTCCCATCCAAGATGGCACCTGAGGGAGCAGCTCCATTTTCTCCTCAGATGAAGAATGTGCCTTCTAGGGATTTGCTAGGACTTCACAGCATAGAGACCTTCTTAACTGACCCCCTTCACAGGTGTGAGAAGCAGCGGCCTTGCAACACAGCTTCGGACTTTCTGGACCCAATGCTCTCAAGCTATGTTTTGGTTCATGAGGAGTCACCACAAGGCCTGATATTGCCACAAATAATTTGGTTTCTGAAAGTCAAAAAACGAACCAGATGGCTTTCGAAGAAAACAGGACACATATCAGATTCCAATTATATTAAAATGATGACCCAATTTAGGAAAACACAAAGTGTCATAAAAATGTTTAAATAAACAAAATCTGCATATTTATGAAACGGTAATATTCACTGGGCTCCCCACTCTGGATAATGAGTTTCTAAGCTAGACTGATCGCATTCCAAGCTTACTGTGGAATCTAGGCTTGGAGAAACCTGCGGTACTGTTTGGAATTGCAGACTATCTGAAGAAAGAAGGAAGGTTATTTTTTTCCCCTTTCTTTTCATATGTGCATCTCAAGCCAATTTAGGGAAATGAAAGGTCATCTCTGTACAGATACGATGTATATCCACTGCTAATGCAACCCGGATGGGTACTCACCCACCCTGCCTCCTTGGCTGTACATTCTGACACCTCTCTCCCGAGGCAGTCGCTGTCACCCGCCAACCTCCATAGCCACTGCAGACACAGCGCTGGGCTGGGTTGGCAGGGAGAGCCTTGGATTTATCTATTTATTTTTCCAGATAAATTAAAAACTCGGGGGGCACTTAAAATAAATTAGCAACTGCTCCTGACAGTGTCTTGCTTGCAGAGTGTCACATTTGCAGTTTTGGCAAGGACTAATTCGCCTGCCTTGCCTTCTTTCCCACAAGACACAAACTGCTAACGGAACAGTGTGCTCCTGCGAGCAGGCGTGTTGCTGGAGAAGCTATTCATTCCGGGTGTGGCAAGCCGGAAGGTGTCCCGTTCACTCTAGAACTTTCAGGGTCATACCTTCTTGGGTACAGGAAGGTGACACTCCAGGCGCCTGGGGGAAGGTCAGTCTGTTCTCAGTTGTACTGAGATTCTGAAACAGCTTTTGAACGGAACTTCCTGTCACCTACCCTGGGGAGTGTTGCTGTCATTTCATGCGTAGTACGCTTTCTAGAGAGTTCTTTTTCCCAGATAGGGTGGTGGGTATGTCACCTGTTTTTCTGCAATGTACATGTTTATTTAATGGGTGATTATATATCGAGTCTCTTAGGTTCCCAGAACGTAAGACACAGCCCAGCTGTCAACAAAGACACAAGCCTGGCCTTTCTGGGTGTTGTTTCTGAGATCCACACTCATATGTTGGCATGTCATTTGTCCCTGTAGGGCATCCAGGGACATGGGACCAGCACCCAGGAATACCAAATGGCTGATGAAAAAGAGGCTGTGCAGAGTGGTTCTCCATAGATTGACAAAGGGGTCGGGCTTTCAGCATGCCAGTCTGAAGGTCACACGCACCAGCTCCTGTGCCTGCTCCATGAGAGAAGTGCTCTGTCCCCAGGGGCTGTGAGCCTGCCTCTCTCTGTTCTCTCACTTAAATAGCTGCTTCAATCCCTCAAACAAAAGTGAATGCTCCTTCCTTCCTTTTTCCTTCTTTTCTTCTTTTTTCTTCCCTCCCTCCCTCTCTTCCTTTCTTTTCTTTTTCTCTGTCTTTCTGTCTCATCTACGAGGGAAAGAACCCTTTAGTTACTGAATCTGGGTAATATTAGGTGAGGCAGACTTTTTATCCTCATTTCATGATGTTTATATTACTCCCCGCCTCCCGGTAACATTCTCCACACTCCCTGCATTGAGGAGAGAATTAGAAAGACAGACAAGTGAGAATCTGAAGCTTTGCTCAGCCATGCCGTGTGGCAGAATCCTCTGTCTTTCTGTCACAGAGACTGTCCTGCTAGGTGAGTGGCTTTCACTGAAAAGGCCTTTTTTTGTAACTAATAAATTCACTTCAGAGAAGTCCTTCATCATTGGAACCACACCATGCCCTACCTGGTTGTATGCAGATAAGTAAAAATCAGGGTGTCTCAGATTTGGGCAATTTTTTTTGAGCATCTAATTTCACCACCACGTGACTCCCGCTAGAAGACTTTTTTAAAAAAAAGTTTATTCCTCGAATTCCTCAAGGCTTTTTTTTTTCATTTTTTACGTTTTAAATTGTAGACTTTTTTTTTTTTTTTGNNNGAGTCATGTCAGGGTTAGCGGGAGGCAGAATTGTCTCTTTGCCAGAGTTTAAGTGCAGCGTTTTTCATTAGAATTTAACAAATGTTCATGTTAAAATAGATGGACAATGGGTCAAACCGCCCCGGCTTCTCCCCCGTTAACCCGAATGCATTAGAGCAGAGGCTTTTCATTCTCAGATCAATGTTGCCTTTTATTCTTGGACTTAATTTAGTATAAGATTAATATGACTGTCTCTCCATTTATTTCTGTCTCTCTCCCTGGCTTTAATAAAATTAGAATTAATTTAATATAATACAACCTCCAGGATTTTTTTTGTGTGTGTGTGAAGCAAAGAAATGCCAAATTCAACAATGTGCTTTCTTTTTTTTTTTTTTTGCTACTGGTAAACTATTGTGCAAAAAAAATTATATAAATACAAGAGAACATCTGGTCTTTTGAACCATAGTCATTGCTGAATTTAAACATTGCACCCATTTGACAAAATTAAAGGACTTTATTCTTTGTTTTTCCTGGGCTTTAAATAGTGAGCCACAAATAGTACTAGCGTTATCATTTCTAGCTCACTTTGAATGTTGTTTAGGGAAGCTGTTCTGCATTCCCTAGGATTTCGTAAGCCAGCCAGTGTGTGTGTGTGTGTGTGTGTGTGTGTGTGTGTGTGTGTGTGTGTGT
>LOEQ01000448.1:312913-331610 GCA_001685075.1 Bramus lutescens | reverse complement strand
GTGTGTGAGAGAGAGAGAGAGAGAGAGAGAGAGAGAGAGAGAGAGAGAGTTAGAAAATGTGGGTTTATGACTAGAGTCTATCACAGGACTTTATTAAAACAATGACCCAAGTCACACTAAATGCATTCCTCCATTTTTTAAAAAAAATAACTACAACAGTTTCTGAATGCCACTAGGCATTTGGGGGGCAATTTTGATATCTTTTAAAGTAATTAGAATTATTGCTGCCACTTTCATAATAAACTTGTGTGACTCTCTCCGTCTGTCCCAGCTCTCTTTCATGATGGAGACATCACACAATCCGTAATTGTTCTATGAAGGAAAAGAGAGCTAATCTTCTTGCATTTGAAGTAAGCCTTCATCATCAGCCCAACAAAGCCAGACAGATCAAAAAAAAGAACCTGAGAGAGCATTTAAGGAAATTAGCACAAATGTCAGTAAAAGGTAAAAATTAATGCACGTATTATTGAAATATGGCTGAAACCTGCCTCCTTTTCATTTCTTTGATATTTCAAAGGCATAAAACATTCAATTAACTTTCCATTGTATTTGGGGAAGAAAAGGGAGGGGATTGTTAGGGAAGCGCTTGGATGTAGGTGGTGCTGGGTGGGGGAGCGGGAATAGCGAGGCATGGCAGGAGCAGGCGGGAGACCCAGATCATGTCACCTGTGCCCTTCAGAGCCATCTGCTTTAGGGTGCAGGTGGGCTTGGGCTCTCCCGCCCCTTTATTCTGGAGCTTTCGAAGTTAACGTGTGCAGCTCGGTAAGAAACACAGACAGTGGAAGCTAGGGTCCTTCTGAGAGTCATGTGAGAGAACTTACTCTCTCTGGCCCCGCAGGCTCACGCTGCTGAGAGTAGCCTGGGCAAACTCAGCTGGGACAAGAAATGGTTCTTACGGACATTTGGGTTAAGACAAACTTTGGTCTCTTGACAACATTTTTTGTTGTTGTTGTTTGTTATGATCGTACATGAACTATTACCATAACTAGAGAAAAAAGAGGTGATCTGAGGAAAGAAACAGTTTGAGGTGAAGAGAAGAGATAATGGTTAGTGTATGCGAGCAACCCAGTTTCCAAATGCTGAGTGACCTTAGATAAGTAGCTTGACCTCTCTGTGCTAATATTTCTTTCTAGAACATGCTGGGGACAGGGCTACTAGCTTGCCCAATGGCTATGAAATAAGAAAACATTTAACCCTGAAGGCTTGTAGCAGACACTCCACAAATACTCATTTTTCTCACCCGACACTGCCCCTTCATCACCTTTTATGCACAGAGGACAATCAATTACATTGCCTGGTGGCGCTAAAGAAGAGGACCCGTGTTCTCTTCAGTTCTTCCCCTCTGGGCTCTGATCAACCCTTCACCAGCACCTTCTCTTTGTAGGGCCAAGCATTTTATTTTGCCTTGAATTTTTTTCAAGCTTGTTGAGTTAAAGTGATAAGGCTACTCTCATCAAACTCCTTAACATCAAAACTCCTTAATGGAACAATCATTATTTGACAATTACGATTCAAGAATTTTTTTTTCTTTTAAAAATTGTATAATGAAATCAATCTTGCTAAATTGTGTGCATGTCAAATTGTGATCAACTTGCTGGGTAAAATGTTCGACAAGAGAAGGCCCACTGTTTAAAGAAGAAACACTGGGATTGCACACACCAATTCAACACTATCATTAATGAGACATTTGTTTTATTGCCCTGAGAAGAGATTCGTGTCCACACTGTAAAAACAAACTTTAATAGAGAACTGCTCTTGAATGGCACTGGAGCCACATCTCTGCATTCCTGAGTAGCAGCCTCACGAATATTTTAAACAGCTGATAGTGTCTATTCTGAAGGGTAACCGATAGTCAGATGCTTTTCTTTTGTCTGCAGTAATAGGGATGGAATCCAGGATCCACATGCTCCACCAGACCTTTGTAATTCCTTAAAAAGCAAAAGTCTTTCAAACGTGTTGGTTCCAAACTTTTCCGGGTTCATTAGAGCTACCAGGAAAGAGGAACAGCACACTCCTTTGCTGGTAGAAAGACGTTTGAGTGGCAAAACCGAGTTCTATGTTGCAAGCTCCCTTTTTACCTGAAATTGATGTTTTTGGTGAGGGCAGCAATCTGTCCCTGAGAGAAATCCTTTGCAATGTTTGTGCTGCTGTCTGGCCAGAGCTGGCCCAGCAGTTAGGGAACATAACTCAGTTAACGTCCTTGCCCGCCAATGACGTCACTGTTCTTATCAATATGCATTTGGGAGAAGTCGACACAGAGAGGACAGATTTACACTTTGCACAGGTGGTGAGTGGACACAAGAAGCAAAAGCCACAGTAAAGTCCTCCTCTCCCCAAATTTCAAAGTGACGCATCTACATACTCGGCTGTTTGTTTTTTCACTGTATGTTTGACTGATGAGGTGTCTCTCCATGGGAACAAGGAAAGATTGCAATCAGGCATATGACATTCGCTACTGAGAGTGAGCCTGCCCTCTCTTCCCTTTTTGTCTTTTCTAACCTTAGCTCTTATAGAAGGAGCCAGGACAGGCAACAGGAGGTGCCTTAAGGATTGGGGGAAGCTGGCATGAGCCCACGGAGACCACACCTTTTGGGAATGTAGACTTTCAAGGATATCCTGGAAGAAGCCCAAGAAAACAGGCCAGTGGGATCTCAAAGAAAGTCAGGCCAGGCCAAGGACAAAGCTGCAGGTCTCTTGAATGTTTAAAGAAAAGAGAAGAAATCTGGGGGAAGATGAAGGACTAAGAGAAAGAATCAGTTTGGATCCACCCACCCACTGTCACACCCCCAGATGATCTGCCTATAAAGGCGGCCACCCAAGAGGCAGACACAGACTCCCTGAGGCAAGCTGGGTAGGTAGACTAGAGAGATGGGTGAGCTCAGGTTTTAGGAGAGACCCTGTCTTAGCAAGCAAAGTAGAAAGCTATCAAGGAAGAGACACAATGCTCACCTCTGGTCTCCACATGCAGCTGCATATGTGTAGCCCCACATACACACCTACGTACATGCCAGACACACATATACGTGGAAAAAAAAACAAAAATAAAGTGAAAGGGAAGAAGAGAACCAGGGAACCAAGGAAGAAAGAAAGACTGGAAGACGGAAGGAGGCGAGCTTGAGCAAGTCCTTCCATTTTACTTTCTGATCCTCTCGAAGCTCAGTGTGCAGGCAGCTCCGGCCTTTGTCACCTGCATCTCCATCCATTTTGGTGTGGAGGAGACAGAGAATAGCTAGGGAATGTCTAACTGCATACACTGATGTGACGGCTTCTCCAGGTGTCTGCCATCCACATCTTAATGCTCAGTGTTCTTAGAAAGACTTCAAAATTCCAGACGTAAAAGCTGCATGAACCAGCCCGGCTGATGGGAAGATGGGCACACAGCTACCATGCTCGGAGCTTCCTGTCAGTGCATGCGTTCTGAGACGTTTGCTGCCTTTATGCAGATTGAACCCAGATATGCCGAAGAGACACTTCCACTGAAACCCCTTTGTCCTCCTTATCTTTTTTTTTCTTTTACCTTTTCTGATTTCTCCTTGCTACAATTCTTAGAGCAAGGTGTGGACCGCCGATGTGAGTCATACCTAGATCATTGTTTTTGCATGCATTCTGAGAGGCAGATGCCAAATCCCCAATTTTAAAACAAATTATCAGATATTTCAAGAAGTCAGATTGAAGATGACTCTTTTCAATTCTTAAGACGTTGCCTGCCACAAATGATCTACTTGACAGGAATTAATTTTTAAAATGAGTTTATCTGACTTAAACTCGTATCCCCCTTTCCCTGATCATAAATGCTTCTGTAGGCTCAGTCTCACAAGACATTTTTAGGGTGGGTATTCAAACCCTTTTACCCCTGAATGTAAAAGTTACAGAAGAAAGAGCTTGGGTTACATTTTGAAAATCAAGTGGCAATGTTCTAAGACTATATTGTAAGAGTGTCTTTTGGGCTTGAGGTCTGAAAAACATTGTTTCTGTTTGTGTGGGGCTATTTTTGGCAGTGTGAATTTAGCACAGGTGGCTTAAAACAATAGAAAAGCTAATACAGAAACAAGCCTGCCTGGGATGTGTTTTGAGACTCATGCTAAGCTGGTCTGTTTGCTGTGGCTGCGTTGAATTGTGGGAGGGAGATAGGGATTTTAGGTTTTTCTTTTTTCAGTGGCAAAGGAATGCCTTTCTCTCACCCCACACTCGCTTGGTCTTCCTTTCTTTGCTTCTTAGTCTGTGACAATGATTTAAGCCTCTGAGATAAAGGTAGAAAATTAGAGCATGTTGCTGTTGGCTTCTTGCTAACCCGAAGCAAAAGTTTATTTTTTCCACATCCCTTTTCCTGATGGAATGAATTAGCAGGTTGATAAATGTCACAGTGAACCTGTTATGGAGAGAGATCGGCTCTCTGATTTTTTCTCTTCTTGTTTGTTTGGTAGGCTTTTTGTTGCTGTTCTTCCACGTATGGAAACCTCCAACTTCGTTGCCTCCAGTGCTAGTTTACGCTGCAGCTCCACGGTGCCTGTAAACATCATGGAAAGTTTCTGAAGCTTAATCTACAGCAACATGATAATGTCAGGCCAAGTTTCTAAGGCGCTTCAGTTTGGCTGCAAGAGAGTGAAGAGGCTTCCATGCAAGATGCTGCGATCTTGCACAGCTTCAAACAATGACTGCCGCCCGACCTGGACTTTCCCCAGGGACCTGCACATCTGACTGTAAAACACCTGCCTTCCAACTGCCAAGTCTAAGGCGCTTTCCCCAAAGCTATGACACAGCTGAGGGACAGGGAGGGTGGGAGTTTCTTAAAAATGGCATTTAGTCAAAGGTGCAGAAAAGCAAATGTTAAATCCCACAGGGCTGGGTGGAAGTGACTTCTGCTCTGAGAACAGAACCCCAGTATTAGGGACTGTCGGTCTGAGGCAGATAATGGCAGGAGTTGAGGGGAGTCTGCGAGCCTGTAGGTGATACACAGAACCCAAGGCCTGCTGGTTTGCCCACTCTTTCTTGATCTTCATTTTCTCATTTGCAGGATGGGGCTGAGAATGAGACTCTGGACATTTGTGCCTCCAATGCCACAAAAGGCAGCATTAGTACCAGGGAATCTGATCAAGACCTGGTTGGATCATTATTTAATCTGTCACAAAGAGGCTGAGTGCTGGCCTGTCCAGTCTGTCCCACAATGGTTGAAAGGATGTGGAGGGTCAGGATAGACAGTTTATCCCTGGCTACATATTGACCAAAGTCTCAGTGTAGACTCCTGGCCATGTCACACACCCTCCTGTGGCTACCAAGGTGAAATGTCTCTGTCTTGCACCAGATCTACTGTGGGACAGTATGTTGGCATCAGTTGGAAATATCTGTTTATACATCTTTTAATTACTTAGTCAGCTGTACAATTTCACTGCACATCCTTAGTTGTATAAGAAAGTTATGTCTGAATCACCTGTTTAACCAGAATAAAATTTTAATTAAACATTATTTCCTTACAGTTTTATGAAGTTATTTGTAAACCACATTTTTATTTATTTATTTTTTTAATTTGACTTCAGGAATCTGGCTCGCACTCCTTCTAACAAAATACTCAAAAAGAGCAGGGTCCTGGGAATCTCAGGGAAAACCGACAGAGGACACACCCCAGCTGCTCTCAGCTGCTGCCCAGGGGAAGGAGGGTGGCCATCTGCAGTATACCAAACAGCCACCTGTCACTGGACAAACTCCCGGCTTGCCATCAAAAACAAAACAATAAAACCTCAAGACAAACAAAACAAACAACAAACAAAACCCAAACTTAGAATGGCGGGGTAGAGGAGGACTCAGGCAGCAGGAACAACAGGGCTGGGTCCAAGAGTTTCCAAGTCTCCCAGGGCAGGCCCCAAGAGTGAAATGGAGAATTGGGATTCCCTTCAAAGACTCCAATTTGCGTGTTTTTAAAAATATTACTGTTGTTAGTATTTATTTATTTTTATTTTTAAAATCTTACTTGGTGGTTGTGAAGAACTTTACAACAAATAACAGAAGGATTTTAATTGCCTAAGGGGGGCCAGACCCTAGTCAGTCTTGAGACTCTGTGATTGCTCACCTTCCCCATGGCCGAAAAGAACGGTGTTGGCATCTATGCGCCTGTCCTCTGGGAATCATTTGGGAGACTGTGCAGACTGACCTGAAATCCTAGGAGAGCATGCACGTTCCCAACTCTGATTTTTCCCAAGGCGTCCCAAATTGACCAAATTTGGTTCTGCCTGTAGCAGACCCCTTCTGCAGACTCAGGGTGGCTGGGGATGAGGGAACTCCAGGCCACAAGCCTGCGGGGCTCGCTGAGCTGATTCTGGGTTTTGTTTCTTAGCTAGCTTTTTCTTTCTGCCCTTCTGTTTAGTGTGCCCCTAATCTCTCCCATCGCGGTTGGGGTCTCACCGCCTAGGGGCGGAGACTGCAGTTGGAGGGTTTTCAGATCAAGATCTGCCCAGCCCTTGCCTGCGCTCGCCTTGATTTCCTGTATATTACTGGGGTGAGTTTCATTTCCGAGAAAATCGACTTGAGTCTCTCTGGTGCCTTCATGGCAGGGTATGGGTGGGGAGGGAAAGGCAAACAAGGAATGAGGACAGCGCCTTAGCAGGGAGTCTCTCTTTCTTCCTCTTGTTCTCCCTTTCTGTTTCTGTCTCACTCTACCGCCCCCGCCCCCTCCCAGTTCCCCCTCTCTATTTCTCCGTGTGTGTGTGTGTGTGTGTGTGTGTGTGTGTGTCTCCAGCCCTCCCCACTGTTGAGCCCAGAGACTAGGGGCCTCAGCTGAGTCCCTTCAGGACCCATTGTGGAAAGATCACGAAGGATCTCCCATTCAGCTTTGCTAACAACCCTTATCATACACCTCAGGTAGTTATAAGGCAGCCCCTTCCCCAGCCCAGGCTGTCACCCAAAGTCCTGGGTTGATGATAGCCCTCTGCAGTGTGGCTTTTTAGGCAAAATTTGTAGCTTATTTTATTTTAGTTTCCTTTTTAAGAAATCGGACAATAAGATACAGGGGAAATTGGAGAACGGCTCAAATCAGTTCTAGGTTTCCTATTTGTTGACAGTGGGGATTTTGCCAAAATGCAAGAAGGGCAGGTACTTTTAAGTACTGGACTGCCTTGGGATGACAGACCAGACAAGGCTTGCCTGAAGAGACACACAGTGAAGAGGGAGGTACCTAAGTCATGTGAAAACCCCAGGGGTAGTTGATTTACACTTCTACCAGTTTTCTGAGAACTAGCAAGCCGGGGACATCGAAGGCCGAAGGCAGAGCGAGCCTTCAGAGGAGCATGTGGCCTGGGACCCAGCTCTCCATGGGACAGCAGTCTCTCCTGGGTTCCTAACATGGAGCTGGTGGCAGTCATAGCAAGGCCATGAGCTCAGAAGCTGAAGAGGCTGTTGGGTGATTTTCTAGAGGAAACAGAGGCAGAGAGTTGGGATGGGGCTTGATTCTGCTGGGCGAGCTTGGACCCTTGTCCAGTCCAGCACTACGCTGACATTCTTGTATGTAGCCAAGTAGCCCCAGATGATGACCCCTGGGGCAGGTGCTCTTGACTATCTTAAGGGACGCTGGTCCGGTTTAGCTCTTCTCTCCTTTCCCTTATTAGTTTACTTTAGAGTTTGGCAGAAAAGCTATGGCAGCTATCAAGGGAAGCGCTCTGATTAGAACTGAAGCCATCCAAGCTTGTGCTTGCTACTTTAAAACTCTTTGGCTGGCAATGAATATGGATGGTGGTTGTTGCCTATGAATATGGAGGAGCGGGTGGGGGTGGGTGGCGGATGGGTCACTATTTAACATTAACTTCTGGTAACCTTGCCTCTTCCCTAGCTCCTCTGCCGTATTATCCCGGGAAGGGTCAGCACCCAATGCCTTTTTGCAAAATACAATTAGTCACTTTTTGCCACATGTGCTTGCCCTGGACCTTATTTGCCATCCTCTATAATTATTAGAAAAATCTTCTAATTTTATTTGAAATTCTAAGTTGACACTTGGGTCAAAGTTCACGACACAGCATTGTGTCTAATTTCTCTTTTGTTAGCCTCCCTTGGACTCCTGAAGAATTACTCTCAAAGGAAGCTGCCAGCCTGCTCTCTGTCCTATCACTGCTGTGACAGTGGGCGCCGTTCAGGACGGCTTGGAGCATCTGCTCCAGAGAAGGTGTCACAGCCAGGCAGCTCTTCACGGAGCTGTCTGGATGGCCACGTCACACGCCGAAGTAAAATGTTTAACATTCAGACTTTTCTCTTACACTTACCGTTTCCTTTTCTTGGAATGTTCTTTCCCCTCTTCACCTGCTGGTTGAGTGACCGTCATTTCTTCAAGGCTTCTCTCAGGCCTTCCTTTTGTCCCCTTTTCCCCGACCACTCAGGAGGTGGCCATGTCCCCTTGTGTTTGCCCTCCTGTCCTCACTCTTAGTGACCTCTACCACAGCTGTATTTTGATGTTCCCTGCTATCGTGGCTTCTGCAGTCACACTGCCTGTGTTGTGTGGCTCGTGTTTTGATCCACTTCACTCAACAGCAGTGACCTCGTTTGTATGACCAAGGTGGAAACGTGGCTTACCTTCTGCGTCCTTTGGAATAGAAACTTGTGTTCCTAGCGTCTGCTGAGCAGTTCTCAATAGGATTACAGCCCGGCTGCCTCTCTTCAGACCTCTGAGCTGCGTAGGAGCAGGGAGGGCGTTCCATACAGTCCCCCTCTTCCCTCCCTCCTGCTCTCACTCTGTCTCTCTCTCCCTGTCTTTCCACTGTCCTCTCCCTGTGTCACCCAGGCTGGCCTCCAGTTTGTGATCCTATTGCCTCTGCTCCTCAAGTATGTATTTCCCTCTCCTGGACCCATGATGGACCCTGTTCCCAATGCTTGGCACATCACAGATACTCAGTGTCTTGGAAACAATGATAGACAGAGTTTGGGATGGGAGATGACAAGGGTCAGAGGTCACGATGAATCAGTTACTCAGCATTAGCTCACCATTTAGTTCAGACAAGGCACTGTGCTGGGCTCTACAATGGATTCAGAGGAGCAAAGACCTTCACACACTCGCTACCTAATTGGGGTGATGAACAGATGTATAAGGCCCACAGGCTGTTAGAGCACAGAGAACTCTGCTGCACGTAAGGGAACCTCAGCCCCCTTCCAATCCATCCACCATTATCCTCTTGATGTTTCTTGTTCATTCCAATTCAGAATCACCATGCTCAGAGTCTGAAGCTGCAGGGGCGTGCCTGCAGGAGCCTATCCATTTGTTTATAGACCATGCACTTCAAAATACAGTTTTGCAAAGAGATAGTTTAAGATATTTTAAGCTTTGGGCCCCATAAAAGCTGAATCTACCTCATTTGTGCCGCTGCGTAGTTTCACATATGTAGTGTTTTCCCAGTGACTTGAGCAGTGAACTCTTACCATGAGTTACACAATACATGGGTATATTCTAATTAAAGCACCTAGGGCACATTCGCTTGTATCAGGCCAAACCTAGACTTGAGTGTGGTATACAAACATTTCATAATCTAACTTTACCATGGGCCCATTTCTCGTGGGAGCCTCACGAGGCCCCTTGTCCTTTTAGCCTGGGCATATAGTACATTGATCAGCCTCTGTGTGGGATGCTGCCTCTCAAATCTGGCACCTGCTTCTCACATCCTTTGAGCATGCTGCAAAAGCGAGGTNCCATCCCTCTCTGTCCTCTCCCCAACCCCATCCCCTGCTCCTCACTGACACCTCTCCCTGGCCCTCCTCTGAACCCCCCTATTTCCCTGGCCCCTCCCATCCTATTCTTTATACCTAGTTGCTCATCTGCTCTGATGAATGAATGTCTTGGAGTGGAGTTCACCTTTGTTGCTGGTTTCCGACCATGGTCTCCCTTTTGAGGGTTTGCATTTTGCTTCAGGGTCCTCTATTCCCATTCATGCCACTGAATTCCACCTGCTGTCTGTTTACAACTAGTGGCCCCTTTGTTGAAAGGAAGGAGGGAGAGAGGTAGAGAGAGAGAGGTTAAGGTTCTCACTGTCAAAGGAGTGCTGTAAATAGCAGGTGTGGTTCCTGAGAAGACTGGACAGACATGAATCCTAAGCTTGACCTTTGTCCTAGGGCCACTATTGCTGTGATGAAGCATCATGACCAAAGCAGCTTGATTTATACTTCTGTATCACTGGTCATCATCAAAGGAAGTCAGGCCAACTCAAACAGGGCAGGAACCTGGAGGCAGGAGCTGACACAGAGGCCATGGAGGGGTGCTGCTTACTGGCCTGCTCCCCATGCCTTGCTCAGCCTGCTTTCTTATAAAACTCGGGACTACCAGGCCAGGGATCATACCACCCACACGGACTGGGCCTTTCCCACCAATCACTAATGAAGAAGCTGCTCTACAGGCTGGCCCATAGCCCACATTTATGGAGACACTTTCTCATTCAAGATTCCCTCCTTTCAAATGACTCTAGCTTGTGTTAAGTTAACATAAAGCTAGTCAGCACACCTTGAAACTCGGGGAAGTCATGGGTGAGAGATGACCATCGGAACTTATACGACTGACAGACACTGTTTTGTGTCTACACAGCGACTCCTGTACGGGAGTGTTTCTGGCTTCTCTGCTCATGTTGCTCTAAGCGGCGACCGCTCCAGTAGAGTGGAAATAATTAGTTCACCAGCCATACCCAAGGATTTATTCTTCAGAGCATCTGCTTCTAGAAACAACTGCCCTTTGTTTTTAAAAATCATTATATTGTTAATCTCAGACTGCATTTTTGAAAGATGCCTTAAACATGGTGCACAAAATGAAAATGTTGCCACCGACCGGAAACTGTAAAACAACTCTTTTAGATTATTTCTGAACCCTGTTATGCCTCAACCTTTTGAGAAGATGGTGTATATGCTAAATCCCCTTTGATTCTGGCATGTGACACTAAAAAAAAAAATCAAGGCATTATTATTTGACAAGGTTTGAGGACCTAAAATTGAGAAAAGTACTCGGTATTGAGGTGGCTGAATTAATACTATTGAAATTGTGTTTATAAGATTGATAAGGAAGGTTCATTCACTAAAAACCATTATGGCAGATATAATAATGACAGCATTCAACTTTCTTCAAAGGCATGTATTAAGCGCCCACAGGTACTTGGCAGTCTGTGGCGTGCTACACAAAGTCAGACAGACGTGGTCCCTATTCACGGAAGTGCTCACCATTGTGCGCCGCCTTTGTTGGGAGCACAACTTTCTGCTTGCTGCTGTCGTCTGAAAGACGCTCCTTGTCATTATTTGTGCTGTCTGGGTTTTTGATTTTTGAGGGGTCTTTTCTTTTTCTTTCCTGTCTTTTAATTACACTGTACAACGTGGTATTTTATCCTCTGGGGACGTTGCCGGCTGGCTGCAAGTGGGAGGGGGGAGTACTCTTATAGAGTTGGGGGTGTGTCTCTACAGAATGTCCTCTTTATCCTTTCTGGCAGCACTGCAGGTGCTTTGTCCCTCTGTGGTCACTGTAATCTCTAATACTCTCTCTTTACACATGTCTCCTTCCAGCACTCATTGCTTAGCTGTCACCTCACCAGAGGTGACAGTCAACTGACTGATCAATGCCAGCTTCTATAGTGACCCGGAAAACCAAGAGCTCCTCTCAAATGGGAAAAAGCAATATTTTACCCTTGTCCTAGGTAGATTTCTATTGCTGTGATAAAATACCATCACCAAGAGCAACTTGGTGGGGATAAGGTTTGGTCATCTCACTCTTCCCTGTCCGTCACTGAGGGGAGTCAGAGCAGGAACTCAAGCAAGGCAGGAACCTGGAGGCAGGAGCTGATGCAGAGGCCACGGTTTACTCAGCCTGCTATCTTATAGCATTCAGGACGATCTGCCCAGGGAGATACTGCACACAGTTTTCCGAGCCCTTCCACATCAACCATTAATGATAATAAAGCACCACCGTCTTGTCCACAGGCTAATCCAGTGCGACCATTCTCTCAGTTGAGGTCTCCTCTTCCCTGATGATTCCAGCCTTGTCAAATCGACATAAAACCAGCCTGCACAACCCTGAACACACTGGTGTACATGCACCTGCAGCTTTTATGATGTGCACTAATGCAAAAAGTTAAATATCAGTGTCAGGTATATTGTATGGGTTTGAGCAGGTACAGAAGTCACTGTGCAGGGGACTGTCACTCAGAGAGTAAGAAGGGTCCACTTGTTCCTGGGATTCCAGATAACAGTGGATGAAAAATAAAATGGATCCAATCCAAGATTTTTTCCTTTGCGGGAAATCCATTAAATTTCCTTTTAACTGATACAGAGAAACATAAAAATCACACAGATCAGTGGGTTACCAAGAGGCATTTTGACACACGTGAGCTTTGTATGACATTTAGGTGAGTTAAGAAGTCTTTTTCTCGAATGCGAGGCTGAAAACTTTTCTTCTAGATGTTTGAAATGTGGAAGTCACTCCTATTATCTATAGCCACCCAGTTTCCCAGTGCCACCCGCTGGCCATCCTGCACTCCCTCTTTCTCTCACCCCTGGGAATTGCCTTCATAACGGTGTGCGAAATAAGCTCCGGAAATGTCTCTGAGGGGCATCTATGGCTTCTCGAACCCTTGACTCTGACAGGAGAATGATATATGGAGTAGGTAGCTTTACAGACACCTTCATATTCTTGGAGTCTGTGGTTGCCGTCTTTGTTTACCGCATCCTGTGAATGTCCTGAGAGGAGAGCCCAGTTCAGTTCATCTCACCGTGTTTTCCAGGTAACATTTGCTCTGTGGTGCTCCTTGGTAGGATCACTGGATTAGTGAAGATTAGTCACACAATCCCTCTCTTTAATTCCCATGGCTACTAAGTAGCCCGGATCCATGCACAGTCCCCCAAAGGTGGAGTTTCTGGGAGTAGTGATGCTTTCCTTTATTTTTTAAAAGATGCTTTATTATTTTATGTGAAAGGGCTTTGTCTGCATGTGTATCATGTTTAGAGGTCCAGAAGAGGATACCAGATCCTGTGGAACTGGAGTTATGGATGATTGTGAGCCACTATGTGGGTGTTGGGCCATTCTTCTGCTTCTTGTTTTTTCTTCAAGGAAATGGCCTCAGCTTTCTGTTCTGCTGAAGGAATCTTTTCATCTGTCTAGATGTCCTTCTCCATTCTAATAGGCAAGGGACAGGCCTGTCAATCATGGAAGTACATGTATGAGAAAGTCTCAAGGCCTTGTCTGCCTGGGATTTTGCTTCCACGCTGGACAATGTTCCCTGGGGAAGAGCAGCGATGCAGATATTTGGAGCTTGACACTCATGAGCTGATCAAGCCCTAGTGGGGAGACAAGGAGGGGATCCAGACCGGGACTGGGTACTTCCTAGGGTTTCTTTGTAGACAGAACCCAGAACTCTTTGGTCTACACTGGGCCCTACCATCACACTTGTTTGCCTTCCTCAAACTCCCACAGCCTCCTACAGAGTCAGAATTCCCACACGAAAGCTAGGCCCTCTTGGGTAGAAATGGTTCTCTATGAAGATCAAAAACAAGATCAAAACACTGAGCAGCCTTTGCGGGTCCTTGTATCCTGGGCAGTTTCATTGGCTGATAAGCGTGGGCCTTTGGCCCTGTCTTCCCCTCTGGTCTGGAGGATCACATTGTGTTCAGAGACGCTGATGTTCTCAGTGAATTACATGCTGCTGTTCTCTGGAGTTAGGATCTACCGTTGAGGAGAACATGTCGATCTTACCATCTTCAAAGGGAAACACACAACATGTGACAAGGGTAACAAACACAGGTCGAGCGGTGCACGGACAGAAAGAATGTGAGTCCAGGGGAAGGAATGGAGAGTGCTGAGATCTGGCATGGCAGAGGGCCAGGAAGGGACGAAATGAGGGGAAGGCCTTCAGTAAGAGCAGACATTATGGAGACAGGAATGAAGCCACGAAAACAGCACTGGCTGCCATTTACCAATGCCACTGCACCTTTGTTTTTAATTTATTTTGGCTGGGAACCTAGTGAATATTTCAGAAGAGGAACATTCTAGAATGAACACAGAGAACAAGGACTGTGAGTTAGACATGTGCCCCTGAAGACCAGAAAAGAGGCTGCCGTGGTAGGATCTGGAATTTAGCTTTTTTTGTGAGTGTGGAAGGAGAATTTCTTTCCATGGTGTCTAGTCTCTTGGGTTTTCATTGCTCTTTGCTTTTGGTATTTGTGTGTACATGCACACACGTGGGCATGTGTATTTGTGTGTGTGCACCTGTGTCCACAGGTTGGTTGTTGCTTAGCAGGAAGTGTCCTTTTGGTTTCTTTCTTTCTTTCTTTTTTTCTTTTTAATTCATGTTGAAATTTAATCCTCTTTTACAGGTTAATCAAATGCATCAAGAAAAGACTAAGCATTGTTTTTTTCTTCCCCAAGAACAATACATGTTGGTTGTTCTGTTTTCTTGTGAGACAGGCTTTCTCACTGGTTTCTAGGCTTCACTGATTGCTAGACTGGCTGGTTAGTGAGCCCCAGGGATCCTTCCGTTTCCACCTCCTCAACTCTGGGGTTATGGAAGGATGCTAACACATTGTTTTATTTTATTTTTACATGGGTGTTGAGGGTTGGACTCAGGTCCTGCTTCCCCAGCAAGCACTTTAGCAGCTGAGCCATCTCTCCAGCCCATCTTCCAGTTTCAAGAGCCTTAGCTGATTGGGGCTGCAATGACTTAGTGACCCTTGTGAACTGTAGAAATTTGTTGTTCACAGAGATGTGGAGATGGAGATCTAAATTCAAGATGGCGGCAGGCTCCATGTCTGCTGGGGGCTTAAGTCTCTACCCATCCTCACTTGGGGGCCTAGGCAAGCACTCCTAGATTCTCTCAGGCCTTCTGTATTAGGACACCATTCCATTCGGGAGAGCTGAGTCCTTGTGACCATATCAGCTTCTAGAGGCCACACTTCTTAATGCTATCCTTGACACGGGGTTGGGGGGTGGGGTGGGGCTTGATTTCAATATATGAATTCTGGAGAGATACATATATCCCAAGTCGGCACGGTACAAAAGCAGATGCTCCGCTTTTAACTCAAGCGGTTCTATTTTTTGAAGAGGGCAGCCCACCAAGGTCCTGGTCGTACGTGTTCCGAGGGAGCTGTTCCTGTTTGCAGATAAATTCCAAAAAGCGGTTCCTTCCAGATGCTGTGTCTCCACGGCGCATGGCGAATGCCTGACATTTAAAATCCCGGAACCCAAACCTCCAGTGTGTTGTATCTCTTCGGAAATGATGAATTTCAAATGAACTCGAGTTAATGTAGTGCTTGTGAAGGGCGCCAGACAAACCGTGTTCAAAGCTGTAGACGCTCGACACAACAGGTCCAGCAGGGCCACGCTCGGCAGATGGCACTGCCCTCCCCGCCTCGTGCCAGGGCCAGACGTCGCCTCTGAGTGTGAGAAGGTGAATTCTGCCTACTTCCCCTTCCTATCACGCCTGTGGGGACCATATTACTTCCAGAAAAGTTGTCTTCGCTCCTGAGAGTTAATAATGAAATACGATTAATGAAAATTTCTATCTCAATGGATGGCTAATGTCAGGGAGATGCAGCCTGGGGCTTGTAGGGGACTAGATCAGAACTGGCACCATGTGAGGGACTTCCGGTGCTCTGCCCAGCCACTTGCATGTGACCCTTTGAAGAGCTGTTCGTTATTGACCCTGCCATTTTAACTTAAATATTCCAGGTGGTCTAGACTCTGGGTACTTCCGTGTGGATGCCACATACACCTTTCCCAGTGTGACAACAAAATGCCTTTACCCTTGCCACACATGTCCCCAAGGTGACAAAAATAGTTGTAGATCATGGGAATATGTGGGTGACAGTGATGAGCCCTGTTTTTACAAAGTGGCTTCACAACCTCTGCGCTTTCACGGTACCACAAGAGCTGGGCAGTCTTTCCATTTGGCAAATGTGTAGATGCCACACACTCTTTCCTCCTGGCCATAAAAACAATGTATTCCTTTCAGAATGCTTTGTAACACAGTGAAACTGCAAAGTTAAACTCAAATTCATCTTGTTGTACACCAGACATCAACAAACTGAATGTATTTATTCTGCCCATATGCCCTGTGTGTGTGTGTGTGTGTGTGTGTATGTGGCATATGCAGGTGTGTGCATGGATGTATGGTATAGGCAGATTTGTGCATGTGTGTATGTGTCACACATACAGATGTGTGAATATGTGTGTGTATGCCTGTGCATTGCATGCATGTGTATGCATTTGTGTACGTGCATGAATCAGGTACTTATACATATCTATGGAGCCCAGAAGAAGACATTGGGTATCTTCTGTCACTCTCTGTTTTATTCTCATATGACAATGTCACTCACTAAATTGAAAACTTGTCATTTTGGCCAGACTGGACCTCCAGAAAGCTCCCAAGACCTACCTCTTTCTGACCCCATAATTCTGGGGTTATAGGCCCATGTATTCATACAAAAATTCTTAATGTGGCACAGGGGATTCAAACTCCTGCAGAGCAAGTACCTTCCCCACCGAGTCCTTTCCCCAGACCCTGTAAACCTTATTGTTTTGAGATGAAGTTTCTCCTTAGCCCCAGACTCAGCAGGGGAAGTGGACCGCCTTTGCCTCCCTAGCTCTGGGACTACAGATGTCTGCCATGATGCCCAGCTTTTTAACACAGGTGCTTGGGGTGGAACTCGGATGTTCACACAGTAAGCACTTGACTGACTGGGCTATCGCAGTCCCTGTATCTACTCCCCTTTTTTGGCATCTGTCCGGGTGTAACTAGATACATTTTTGTTATGAAACAAAGCCATGTCCTTGTTTGTGTTACCCCTGTGAACACCCTCCATATCTCAAACTCTTTGAAACATTCTCCCATGGCCGTGGCAGCTTCCATCACGGAGACCGACTGTCAGTAGCTTATTAACTCACCAGTACTGACACTTCTGTTGTCTCCAGTTTTTCCCTGTAAACAGTGGTGTGGACGCTCTGAGGTGGACAAGGCTGTAGAACGCTGTGTTTGGGCTGGGGATAAGCAGGAACAAGAGGGGAGTGGTACCTGGAGTGCGGGAGGATAGAGAGGCCTGCTGCGTGGTTGTGGCAGCGAGCTGCTGAAACTTTAGAGATGTCTAGCTCCGATCCAGGCTCAAGGCACTGTCTGGAATCCCTTAGAATTATCGTGCAAGCTACATGGGTCATACAAAATTAATTTTAATAAAAGTTTGTGTAATACCCCAAATATCTACATCATATGTCAATGCACAGTGCTAGCCAGCCAGATCTAAAGTGCTTAACTGCCAGAGGTGACATGAGGCCACCTTATCAGAAATGAAAACTTTGGGTGAACACAGGATGGTGTTTACTGGGCCACCGTAAGTACCTGCAACAGTGCCGGGGGATGTCTCTCACACCTGAAAAAGATGTTACTGCCATGTAGCTGGTAAAAAAGAACAGCTAAAGACCCCAGGGGGCACAGGAGTGTGTCCCTGGCAGAGAGTGAGCTAGCCCAAGTTGTCCATAGTGCTGGGAGTGGCTACAGCCATCCACAGCCGACAACTGCACAAAGGTACAGGCTGCACAGAGTAAGTTCAAGGTCAGCTTAGACAACTTAGGAAGCTTTTTGTTTCAAAATAAAAGGAACTTATGAAAGGACCAAGGATGTTAGGTCAATGGTGGAACATCTGCCATGTGTGAGGCCCTGGCTACAATCCCCAGCTCTGAAAAAATAAAAACGGAGAAAGGAAAAGAGCCCCTCTGGCCCCCGAGTCAGCAAGAACATCCCGCTGAATCCTATGAGCAGAGCAGAGGGTGGTGACAAGGGAATAAGCTCAGGAGAGGCTCGCACAGCTCACTGGTGGGGCTAACAGTGGCCCTGTGGAAGTGAGTCTTAAATTCCCTCCAACAGTGTAGAGACATGAAAATCCAGCTTATAGCCCAGCCTTCATTGGTGTATAGGTGTAGAGATGTGATATAACTTCCTTCCTTCCTTCCTTCCTTCCTTCCTTCCTTCCTTCCTTCCTTCCTTCCTTCCTTCCTTCCTTTTCTTTTTCTTTTTTTTCTTTTCTTTTTTTTTTTTTTGGCTTTTGAAACAGGGTCTCTCTCCATAGTCCAGGTTGTTGTGGAATTCACTCTGTAGACCAGGCTGGCCTCGAACTCACAGAGTTCTGCTTGCCTCTGCTTCCCTAGTGTGGGGATAAAAGTCCACCATGTCCCACCTGCAATTAACTTCCTTTCTTGATAATTTTGAAATTAAAAAAAATAAAAGAAGCCCAGCAAATGTTGTAGTGGGTCCTGTAACCGTGCTTTCATACACACTCAGTATTTGTTGATGTGTCCCCAGTCTCCTCTCCTGTTCCTCCCCAGTGTGCTGGTCCCCTCCCTCCTCCTGGTAGCCCTCATCCTGCATCCCTGTTGTGTGTATCCTATCATCCCTTTTCCCTCCTCTGAACTGGCTTAGGATCACCTTTGCCCCACTCATGACCCCTTCCTGTTTTCCTGCCTTAAATCCTCATTCATACACACACATAGTAAAGTTAAAATCTGGAGAAATTAAAATCCGGGATTCACATATTGACATTTGTCCTTCTGAGTCTGGACTCCTTGGTTGACTCTAATAATTTCTAGTTCTATCCATTTTCCTGCAGATTGATTTCATTGCTTCACTCCCTGGGCCACATGGGCAGTCAGTTAAAGGACCTAAACACCAAGCATCCTCACCTACAAGGCAGCCACTCATGATGTCAGGCTCACATGGCGAGT